>JBCEWB010303381.1:0-22227 GCA_039654565.1 Peronia peronii | reverse complement strand
CAAACCGTATAAATCGGGGACACGCACTATAAAGAGTGTTTCACCTGTTGGATATATACATGCGGCGCACTTGTAGGGTTAAAACACTAATCCTAATAAAACAAGCATTTCAAAATTGGAATATGATGAAAATGTGACGCCCAAACCCATGAGAGATAGTTGACTGTGATTCGGTGCTTGCCGTGGGGGTGTTTCTAAAAATAGCTCCAGGTGCATATAGCACCAAAAAAAAACTAATAGGCCCTGGGTCTGTATAATCACTGAAGAAATATAATATATAGCATGAAGAGAATTATGTTTTTTCAAAAAGCCAATAGCTTGCTATGATTGTGATATTTCCTTTTGATTTAGGAGAGTTCAGTAAACCTTGAGTCTAGATCAACTTCTGGAAAGATTTCCCAAGCATTATAGCTCAACGAAAATTGCAGATGGGCTTTATTTAAAGAGGATTTTTTTATCTTAAATGTAAAGAAAGATCCTAATTTCTGCTCATACCGGAATGTTAAATGTATTGGAGGGATCTATAGACATTGAAATACATCCATTTTTAATGTCCAATTTGTGTTGCTTGTAGAAATTTCACTTACTAAAAGTTTACAGGCTCAGGAATAAGGTTAGCCTCTAAATTAGTGTTAGAATTCAAGCCATAAGTTTGGGAATCCATACTCGAATGTACACAGCTCTGTCTCTTTAACACATTAGATAAACATTTTGATGCATGTGAATTATCTGCATACCAAAATTTGGGGGAGGGGGGGGGGGGGTTGCGCGCGGCAGTGTTAGCCATCAAATTAGAAAATCACTCCTTTATAAGAATGATCATATAGGATTAAGATCATCATTTGCTGATAATAATATAAAGTAGTATGCTGTAATAAAATTGTGTTCATAATTAACTGACTGGTCAGCCAAAAGGATGCAGAAAATCACATAATACCAGAACTTTGTTAGGTTATGAAAATATCACAATATCACTCATCACTCCATATTCTTGTGTGTTTGCAGCTGGGCAGACTCTTCAGATGTGTGGAAAAACATGATCCAGAAAGAGTTAACATATCAACGTGACTCTGGAATGTTTAGTAATCATCCTGAACTTCAACCTCGCATGAGATCGATTTTATTAGACTGGTTATCAGAGGTGAGTTATAAGTAAACTATCCTGGGAAACAAGATGGTGTGTGAATATCTTTGTTTACCTATATTAAGCATCATGTAATCGTCAGCTTTTGTGCAAAGTAAGGAACTGAATTTGCTGTCTTGCAAAATAATGAGATTGTCATAGTGGGCATCCGGTTTGCAACCCCTTATAGTGGTGCCCACAAAGGTGAAAGTTATATATTGGTGAAGGATAAAGTAGTTATGAAAATAAGTCCAACTGTTTACAAAACCGTATGTATGAGGAATTATGAATCATTACCAACAGAAATTTGTGCAGAATCCATTGAGTTCTCTGACAAACATTACCACTGAGATCTGAGAGGAATTATGCACCATTCACCCTTTGGATCCCATATATTGTTTGATAATGGTAATGATAATCAACAGCATTTATGTAGCACTTTCCCATACAGCAAAGGCATTAAGCGCTTTACAATCCATTAGACAGTTTCAGTGTCCTTGCAAGTATACAAGGTGTCTATTATTTAAGTGATCAAACCCTTATGTCCAAAAACAATATTCATTTTCTGTAGTCTGATGTCCATTTTACCTTGGGCAGAGTTGGGGAAATGTGTGTAAATTGTCTTTTCTAAGAATTAAGGGACCAGTTAGGACGGAATCCAGAACTTCTGATCCCAAGTCATTCAAGTGAACCATTAGGCTATCAAGGTGACATGGATTTGTCAGATTATCACTAAAATGAAACGAGCCTTGAAAGAACATAAGTGGAGTCTGAAACAAGTGTTATGATGATGCGTTTGTCTTAGTTAAAAGGTGAAGCTTAAAATATTTGAATGATAGTGCAATTTAATGGTTGGTCATCCTATGATCATTTACAATAATGTCAGGTGTTTTCATGGGTACATATTGATGTCGATGTCAGGGAAATGAGTGTTCTTTACTGTGGTGAGAAATTATGTAGCTCCTACTCTTCTGTGCCAAAATAGTCACGTTGAACACTAATTGCTGAAGTTTGAGATGTATCAGTGATGGTGATATGAAGGTTGATAATCTTTGTGATTTTTCACCAGGTGTGTGAAGTGTACAGGTTACACAAGGAGACCTTCACCTTGGCTGTCGATTTCATTGACCGCTACCTCAGTGTGAGGAAAAATATTCCCAAAACTCAGCTCCAGTTGCTGGGCATCTCAGCTCTCTTCACAGCAGCCAAGCTGGAGGTAAGAGTCTGCTCTCTTTTCTTCACATCATTATCCACAACAAGCTAATCAAAAGCTCCTTTAAGTTCCATTCTCCTGCTTTTGTGAGGTCAGGCAAGGACCTGTTTCAATTCAGATATGACTGGTTTCCATAGTTGCAAAAAGTTAGAGGCTGCAAAGTGCAAATATGTTGAGTAAAGGCAGTTGTAGATAACGTAATTAAAAAGATACCCCAAAAATAGTAATATGGTTTTGGCATACACCATTGAGTATGTTGTTTTTAAAGTCTGAACGATGATATTTACAGTCGTAAACCATTCAGTTAATAAAGTACATTTAGATTGTGATGTCATTTTTATCTTTACTCTTGCTACTTATTCCTGTCTTCTTATTCATCAACTTCACTTCATTTTGTAAACCATTCTTTTAAATTTATGACTTTTGTCATATGTGTAATCCACAGGAAATCTACCCGCCCAAACTTTCAGAATTTGCCTATGTCACAGATTCTGCATGTACAGAGAAAGATATTGTCAGACAGGAGATGATCATTGTTCAAGTATGTTGGTCAATTTTTGATCTGCAACGCAAATTAAGCATATCTTAGAAACAGGTGTCATATAGACATCTGTTAATATTGTAATTTTTCTAAATTCTGAAATTCATGGATCATATTGTCCTACATGATGTTGCCCCACATTTATGATGCAAAACTTTTGCTGGTTTTGACCACAAAAAAAAAAAAAGATGATAACCCAGTTTAATGTTATCTTGATTTACTCTGTCGACAGTGACCATTAATATTTTATTACCATATAATTTATCTCTCCTCTCAGGCATTGAAATGGGACTTGGCGCCAATGACTACAAATGCCTGGTTAGGAGTCTACCTGCAAGTAGCCAATTTAGACAACATCAGTGACCAAGAGCTGGGCTTTGTCTTTCCTCAATTCTCCACACATGCGTTCATTCAGATTTCTAGGGTGAGTTTAATTTTGCATTCACTCTGTATGTAATTTGCATTCATTCTGCGTTAGTGGGATGATTTTACATTCTTCAGGGCTATCAGCCTTTCTACTCAGATAGTTCAACATATACTTTTTAGCTGAAATCACTTTCTTTATAAGCCTCATTTTTTTTTTCATGGTTTGCAGTAAATTTTCCAGTAAAAATTCCTTTGCTACATTATGATGATGTAGTGCACAAAAAGAGAGAATGAAAAAATGAAATATTTCCAACTCTCAGAAAAAAAAAAGAAAAGGTAGAACAATTGTTTTAGAGCTTATGGAAGTTACATTATCAGTCAAAATACAGTTTCAAGTGTCCCAGATTAACCTGCACAGTGTCAGAATTCTTTTGGTGAAATCTTCTCTGTTTATTGTTAAAATCAGTGATTTTTATGAGATCTGAAAAACACACTAGGAAATTTCATTTTTCTTCACCAGTCAGATATTTGTAATTCTGGCAGTAACAGTTTTACACATTAAAGATGACATTTTCTGTTGACATTTTCTATCAAGCAAATATTGGTTCTCTTAAGAAACCAGTTGGCTGCTGACAAATTTTAATTTTCAGTTAAGTGCATATCATTAAAGCTTGAAAACAGCTATGTGCTTTGAGGCCTTTTTGGCCCAAATAGAAGCATTGTCTGATTTTATATGGATTCTTAAAAATATTAAGTAGAGGAAAAGAATATGTACATTTAATTTTTTATCTTTACTTGACATCTGTTCACCACTCTAAAGATTAATTTCTTCAGAATGCTATACATAATACAAGTAACAAGCTTTATGACAGTGTTATGAAAGAGGTTATCAGCTTATAGGTTGTCTATTCATGACTTTTTTGGTCTCTGTCTTGACAGTTGTGTGACCTCTGTTTGATGGATGTGGGATCCTTGCAGTTCCGGTACAGTGTGATAGCAGCTGCTGCCCTTTACCACCATACCAATGAACAGCTGGTGATGGATGTATCAGGTAAGATGTTACAGCCCTATTGATCAGTTACACATATTGCCTATTGCATAGTGATGGCATAGTTTACAGGGAATCTCTACGATGTTATCGCAAAATTTACAAGGGGGGGGGGGGGGGGTTGTTAACCTGAGGATGGACATCAGTTGTTTGTCTTCATCATTACTTTGTATACATAGAGTTGTGGGTGGACAAGTTTTCTGTTGAATTCTGACAAATAATTAAATTTAATCTTTTCAGTATTGCCCGATTCTCACCAGGTATATCATTTCCTTCACTTTTGTTTTTAAAAAAAAAATAGAATTGTTTTGGACATGTTTCAGATTTGTCCTAGAAGCAATGAGTCAGATTAAAACTCAAAATTTGTATGATCAGGTTGTCATGATCAGTCTCATTGTTCAATAGTTAGATGGAATTCATCATGATACTTAGACACTGGTGAATCACTTCAGCCCATCTGTAATCTTTTCAGTATGAAATTCTAATATTACAGCAACACCTATCAAAGAATGGCATTTATTATTATCTGTTGTTATATATATCTGTCATCTTTCATGAATTAGACGATGCCAGTTATTGCACACGATCCAGCACACTTTCAGATGTTTCACACTGATCTGAGCTTTTTGAAAAAGAAGAAACAGAAAATGACAAGAATTATTCAAATGACTTTCCTATGTCTTTCAGTAGTGAACATGAGTATGTTACTTGTTTCAGGTCTTAACTGGGCTGATCTTTACCCCTGTATCAAGTGGATGGCTCCCTTTGCCAAGGCTATACTGGAAGTGGGTCAGACACTCATGAAGTTTTTCCCACATATCAATGCAGAAGATTGCCATAATATACAAACACACAATGTAGACATGGCTCTGTTGGTAAGTATTAGGGATCATCTTGTGGAATCCATCAGTTTTGGTTTGTTCTTTTTTTTTTGTTTTAATTGATTTATTTAAACTCATTACCCTGAATGCTTTTTAGAAAATTGTATTTTATTTTGATTGAGTCAAGCTGCATTACTCTAAGCATTATTAAGGAAGTTTTGTAATCAGTCAATTATTTCTGTTTCTTGTAACTAATAGGCCAATTTTTTGTTCATGCTGGCAAAAGAAAAAAAGTACTTTTGGTTTATCATTGGCTTTATAGAATAAAGAAATTTATTCACTTTACAGTATTGCCACCAGCATTCAATTTCTGAAAATCTCAGGGGGAATTAATTTTTAGAATACATTTTACTTTTTTCTTTCTTTCTTTCTTTCTTTCTTTCTTTCTTTCTTTCTACTATTTATATTATTTATTTATAACAGGATCGAGCCCAAGTTATCCAAGCCATGTTTCAAGAGAAAGAACGTGAGTCACCAACATCTCTTGACTTATCTGCTCAGTTGGTGGGACTGTTGACACCCCCTAGTAGCAAGAAATCAGCCTCAGATGTCTCAATGACAGATGACTCCAGTCCAAAGTTAGAGTAATAAGATTTTGCCCTGAGGTGTCGCATCACTGTAAAAAAATGGGCAGGGGGGTGATTTCACAGCACGGCAGGCCGTGATAGGGATTAGTGTGGTAGAACATCCCATGTGGACATTGTGATGAACAGTCGGGGAAAAAAAAGGACCATAGATCATAATTCTGCACACTAGAGTATGATCTTTCACTTTTATTTTGACAAGCTTCAGTGAGCACTACATAAGTGGGTCATTACTGTGCTATCTCCTGCGAACCTCTAAGATACCTGTCCTCGCTTGGGTCATACGTACCTTCTTTTTACTCTGCAATCTGTGCCCCAGTTAGCATCTCGTGGGTGGATTATCTAGTCTCAGATATGAAAGACTTAACATGATAGATTTATCTTTCTGCAAAGAGAGGGACATCTGTGGATTTGGATGAGGATCAAGTTGGATATTTGCCACACTTAAATGGATTATTATCTGGTGACCATCGTGCTAACACACAAACACCTCTTTCAGTATGACATACCAGTGATGTGTTAGACCAAACTGAACAAAAAAAATTTAAATATGTAGATATTAAAAGAAAAAGAAAGAGAGAAAGAAAGAAAAGAGGAAGGTGAGGATGCCTGGTTGGTTCCACTCCAGATGTTGTATTGGTGTCTGTATTTAAAATATTAGATGTGTTGTTGATCAGAAAATATCGCTTGGACACGTGGATAGAGGTGAGGCAAAGACGCATATTTATCTTACCTTATGAATTTTATCAGAAAACATAGAGCTACAAGGTTCAAGTTATTCCATGAACTCCCAGAACCTTCCAGGTATTAATTCTTTTCTGTACTTTCCCAGAATTTTTTTCCTCCCTCATTTTTCTCAGAAATTTCTATAATTTCAACCAATTTAATTTCAATCTGTCCAATGAGGTAGTTCTAATTGGCTCATATATCCATGAGATCATCATCACATATTGGTTTATATAGATGGGCATTCTGAATGACCAGAATTTATGAAGAGTTGCCTGCTATGACCAAAACATGTAACCTAATCAGCAAGTGAGCGACCATTCTCCAGTTATGTGTTAGCTTTGAATTGAAATACCTCGGTAGTAGAAATACATGTACCTCCTGCTCTTGGCCATTGTTTACAACTTGGAGAAAATATATGTCTCCTTCCCCTCATGAAAAATGTATTGCGATAGTCCTAAACATACCACTTACAAAGTTCTCCTACATGGGCATGAAAAAAAAATCTCCTGTGAGCTGTAAATGAGTGTAATGAATATCTAAATTTATTTTGCCTTCAGTTTTTTTTTTTTTAGTATTTGTTGTTTACCAAACACTTGGACATTGAATGCCAACAATAGGACTACTCTTCCCAATGCATGTGGAAGCTTAAACCATATGTGTTGGGTGACCAAGGTGTCAGATTTTTCATCTGGATGGTTTTGTGCGAGACCCTGCCATAGACCAATAGAAAATGTGTCATACAGAGGAGCTTACCATTGGACTGTCATTCTGTAGAAGTAGTGGTATCAGTAAAAAGAGAAATAAGTGCACCTCATTTCGTGAGAACATTTTTTGGTCTCTACCTTTCTTTTTCAAGATGTTCACATTTAAAGTTCATAGCTGTGATCCCATACTTGGTGAAATAATGTATTCTCAGTGGAACTCCCTTTCAACATTTGGCTCTTTCACCTGGACACATGACATGTTCTCAGGAATGTCAAAGGCTTCCTTGAGTGTAGATCATTTTTCCTGAATTAGTGACTGCTTTCATCTGTTCCATGTTGACATTATGTGTGTCTGTGTAGCTACGTAGTTAACTTTACCCCCACTTTTCTGAAAATGTACAAGACAACAAAATGAGTAAATTTCCAGTCTGACCCTCTCAGACTTTAGGATTTTGGTAGTGTTTTCATTTTGCCTGCACATCTTTGTATCATATCACCACAGTTGCCATTAATTTGTCATTTGTCACACTGTCATTAGAATCTCTGTCACATCATTATGGTCGTTTATAACAGTCCAGGTCGATCTCAGCTGTTTTGTGAAGATGCATAGAGAGTTTCGCTCAAAGGGGACTTACAATGACAGACAATAGTGACTGTTAAATTAGGTTTCTCGCACAATGGTGATGATGGGTAGCATTATATCTCAAAACCTGAATCCCCCAAAATCAGTGACTTAGGTAATGTGTACAGTGACTGACGATGTTTTTGTTTTTTGGTTTTTTTTCTGAGAGATCTTTCAACTTGAGTCTGAACAATCATTGCTTTATTTGTCGTCTTTTTTTTTGTCAGTTATGACTGCTGATTCTTAAGTCTTAATGTTACAAATGTCTTGAACACCCCTCATCCACCCAGTCTATGGGTGCTTATATTTAATGCTGCTTTCAGACTATATGACATGTTCACTTGTGGTACACCTTTCAGTGGCACAAAAGACACAAACACATGTAACATCCATTTGAAAGTTTGGGAAGATGAGATTGTGTCTGAAGTGTGTGTATGCAGGTCTGCTGTTGAATAAAATCTATGTATGTGGAACGAATTGTAGATTTGCCACCATTTCTGAGATTGATCAGTTTCACAAAATGACTGAATTTTTGTCAGTGGCATGCTGTGTAATCAGTTTGGAGGGAAAAACATCAATAATCTCTAATATATTACTGGTAAAGCCATCATAGTAATGTTCATTCTGTCATCAGTCTGATTGTACACCACTGTGGTGGTCATCGTGATTGATAAGTGAAGTTAAAAGTGAATGTTATTGCCTTCCACTGTGTTCTTTCCTTTTCTATATTTTGAAGTTCTATCCCTTTACAAACCAGCTGTTCACTGTATGTGGGATACCTTCTTGCATTTCATTGAACAGGATTTTAAAGAGAATGAAATTTAATAATGAAGTGGTTCCTGTATTAAGATACAAATAAGATCAAAGTATGGTGCAATGTTTTCATTATCATGTAATTTATGTACTTTTTTTTTTTTTTTGCACATGGCAGGTATGTGTTGTGTTATTAATTTGTTCTCTTGTAAACTTTACTCAGAGAGGGTCTGTGGGTTTGTCACTAAGCATTAGCAATGACAAGCAGTCATTTTTTGTCTGTGTAAATACAGTTTTTCTTGCTGAGAAATCTTTTTTTTTTAGGGAACATCCTCGTTAGGTTTGCTCATTTTGGGATCCAGAGCACCAAGTCACTGTTTTTTTTCCAATTTATGATTGGACATGATGTTAGTGGTATTTCCTTGAAACTGCAAAAATCATGTATATGATTGTTTTTATCTCTGTATTTTACTTTAGTCTTTACAGGGGAAAGAGAACAGTGTGAGTCGGAGGAAAGAAAAGAGTCAAATATGAATTTAAGCAGAGCCAAATCAGTGTTCCTGCTCATTTGATCTGCTCATAATCAGTGTTTTGCTACCTCAGGATTCTCTCCTGCATATGTTAACTGCCTCATGCCATCAGTTGCCGCATATTTGCATTTGTTATTTTCCTTCTCTTTCATGCAGCTTGTTAAAGAATTTCAGTTTGTATCAGAAAAAAGTGCATATTCCTACAAAGAAGACAGTGGGATTTTACTCTTGTTTGTACAGTCGAGTCCACGCAAACCGAACTCTGATAATCCGAATTTCTGATAAATCGAATAAAAATGAAACAATGGATTTTTTTTTCTTTGTGCCCATTAAATGCCTCTTGCATAAATCGAAGCCATCGCCGTGTGTTTCCTTTAAATTGAACTGGTCAGTGCCACCACAAGGGTAAAAATCAGCTGTTATCTCCACGTGGTTTCCATCAACACGGATGCCGGCGGTTTTAAAACAAAGGTGACGACAGCGCCGCGGATGGGGCGAGAGGAGTCAGGCCTAGACAATGTATTGTGTCTCGCGTGCAGCGTAAGTAGGCCATGTGTTCACGGGGGGGAGGGGGATAAACAAAGGAGACGTGCACAGCGCCGTGGATGGGGTGAGAGGGGTTAGACAATGTATTGTGTCTTGCGCGCAGCATAAGTAGGTCATGTGTTCGGGGGGGAATAAACAGTGTATCAGGACCAGCGCTGTCAACAATCGATCGATAATCAAGCAACCTAGCAGAACCTATAGTACAGGTATACGCGTAAATGTACTAGTACACGTGTTAGATCTACATACATTACGAAGTGTGTACGTTACATTTTAATAGAACGCCACACTGATGTTATGATGTTGGTTCTCGTACCGGGACGGGATAAGCCAGATTCTCCATCGTGCAGGTTTTTTTTTTTTTTTTTTGCGTGTGGTTGACCCGCTTATATCCTCACAGACTATGTGATGGCTTCCTTTAACAGAGTTAAAACTATTTCAGGAGTAAAACTTACTCAGCAGTCCTTTTCAGGACTAAAGCATTAACAGTCCTTTTCAGGGCTAAAACCTACTCATTAACAGTTCTTTTCACGGTTCTAACTTTTCTTTACATTACTTTTGCTTTCAACACAGCCCTTATTAGGGCTAGCAATCCAATCATACGAGAGGGCTTGAATAGGAGCCATAGCGCGATTTCTTTATAAAGGGAAATAATCCTGGAATAAAATAAAATAGTGCCTCATTAGTCATTCGAGAATTGCCCATCCAACCCCTGTTAAAAACCGGAAGACGAACTCTCTTTAATCGAACCCATTAGGTTGGTCCCAGCAAATTCGATTTAAGCGGACTCGACTGTATGTGGATTGAATGTCAAGATGAGTTAGGCGCAAGAGACAACAAACTATACACTGTTAATATGTACATTTCTTTTGACGCCAGTTGTGTTCGTATTTTACCAGCATTACAGTATTCAACTATTAACCAGACTGCCCAGGGCTGACAGAGCAGTTGTGAAGATTGGAGACAGTGACATTATAAAAGCATGCTTATGTTGTAATAGACTGACATTTCCAAGTTTTGTCAAGTTTATCTTGCAATTATTCTAAATATGACAATACCAGAGTGACTGGTCTTTATATATTCACCATACATATGTGTATTAAATTCACTATTTGTACTTTCATAAAATTCATGGATTTCCGTGATAGCACTGCTATATTTCTTGGTTAATCTTAACTATTAATTAAACATCAAATGGAAAACTCACGCCGATGTGCTAAATTTGAGATATTTACCTAAGAGAAAACATTTGATGAAACAATGATGTTGATACATAGTTGAACATCCAGTTAGGAATTCTTTTTTCTTCATATAAAAAGGAAACATGACGTATAAAAACAGCTCTTTGTCTGTTAGTAAGGGTTATAGCCTGTATTATGTACAATGCATTCTGCTAGTACTAGTATAGCCTGTGAGCGCGAGAAATTGTTTTTTATTGGAATAATGAAGGAGAAAGAAAGAAATGGATGGTGGTAAAACAATATTGTTAGTATAGTAATTGCCACGTCTCCTCTATTTGTTCCCTCTTTTCTTTTTGAATCTCTCAGTATGTCTCTCTTCCCCTTAGACTTATCTATTTTATCTTTGCAGTGCCTTATTGAAAACTTATTTATTTCCCATTTATTGAGAAATCTTTGTAAATTATAATTTATTGATTTTTTTATGTGTCTGTCATGGACAGTTCTATATAATTATATCTGCTCAACCAATGTTATTTGGCCCCTCAGGCTTATTCTCTATGTTGCCGTCAGCTTGTGTGTTTCCATCAATTTACAGTTAATTGGCAATGAAAAGCAGGAAATCAGCAGTGATTAGTCGGAGGATTTTGAAAGTTTCTCATGACCACACAATCATGCGTCAGATTATTGTGGAAATGCATATAATTTCAAGTTGATTCTTTTCTTCCCCCCCCCTCTTTTTTTATAAAAAGAAGTTTATGCTTTGCCACGTTTACAAGGTTAGCCATGTGTTGTCTATTCTCTCGTTGCTGGATAAGAAAAGAACCTAGAACACAAATAAAAAGTCATCCTGTCTAGTTTGACAGACACCAAAACATAAGGGATGTAATAAAAAAACTCCAAATTTCAAAAAAAAAAAAAAAAAATGGTCAATTTGAGTGATATATAACAAGAATCTATGTTTTTTATTTCGCAGTTGAGTTATTATATTCTTTATTCATTAATTTGAGTTAACATATTGTCTGTTTATTAACAATACAATGTATTACTCTTTTATCTTAAGCTTTTACATGGTTTGTTTGTCAGATATTGCCTCATGTAAATATTATATATTCACTGCCACAATAGAACGGAGCAAAGCAAGTCAAACCACAAACATAACATGTATGTAAACATATCCAAATTATAAGCAGTTGTTTACTGATGGCTAACACTTGCAATGGTGGATTTAGACTGTAGGTAGAGTAGGGTCTATTGTTATTATAGATATATGGTAGAAAGTGAAATACATATAAATGAACATCTTCAAGGATTACTAGTCACAATCAGAAATAGCTTCAGTGGGTGTTAAAAGTGAGTCGGTTAAATAACAGCTCAGGTCAGACTCAAAAATAATATAAACAACGAGACACTTGTCTCATAGTGCCATTTTTAATGCCTGAACTATTGTCTGCCGTGCCCTGAGCATGATATAGAAAGACTGGCAAACCGACAGTTTCACGTTCTTAAAATTAAAGAATTCGGTATACATGTATGCATTATTTTTTTTATTGACCTATCTGTCAGTCTTGATGCATCGTTGCTACTAGGTTTATTAAAGTCTTTTATCTGTATGTTAAAGTGTTTTTTTTGAAATGGCATGTCAGATCTTTCTTTTGTCTACCTCATGAAGGAGAGATATGATCTATGATCTGCGTTATCTTCATTATTGTAAATTCCTGTCGTGTAAATCTAGAGTGGTTGTTCAGTCATTAAATTGAAAAAATCAATGGAAAAAAGTGCCAGTTTACAGAATTTATTGATAATCAAGTTCTTCTCAGTTGATTGAGTCAACATTCTCTACTTTGATTATGTATGAGTATTTTAAAGAAAGAAAGATGGAGGAAAAAATTGCCAAGTTATGGAGTTGATCTTATAAATAATGTGTCACTTTCCTAGCTGACACTGTAATAAGTGGCATATCATTTGAAAATTGATGCGTGATTGCATTTGAAGTTTGTTGCGGGGCTCGAGGCTGCCATAGTATCTGTAACATCGAGTGAATGTTAATCACCCCACATTCTGTCATTTTCATCATTTTGTCATTTCACAACAAAAGTAAAAGTGAATTAGAGACGACAAAAGAGTAAGTATATTATTATAATGTTATGTGTGCTATATTGTCATGATAGTGCCATCTTTTGCAAACCTTTTTTTTTTTTTTTTAAATAGATAATAAATTAGCTTTGGACAGAATGCTGCTATGGGACTCAGATTTTACAATTTCTGTACATAAGATTGGAGAACCATATAAAACCAAAGGAAGAGCACATTCTCTTGCACAAAAAAAAAAAAAAAAAAAATTAACAATACATGTATGAAATTTGTGTGATTATATTGGATTTCTGAAACTGTGAAATGTTTTCCCTTGGTATTTTGAACTTGGTTTGAATACATCTAGTAAAGTACATGTATGTTTTATTGTTTTTGAACTTAAGTAACTGTAGTACATGTATATTTCTCCAGGTATTATACATGTATGTACATAAATACAAGCTGTCACACATTGTTGACTGTCAGCCCATGACAGTGGTGATGAGCATTTGTTTAATATGGAAAGTTTTGGTAAGTTACTTGAGACATACATGTACATGCCTATGGGGATTTTATTGATTGCCTGAATTGATTTTCATGAATGATATAATGAGTGCACATTCAGTTGAAAGAAGAAAATGTGGTTTGAGATCTGCGAAATGTATCTGTTTTTGTCCAGCTTGTGTTTTAAATGGCTTTTAATTTATTATGTTTGCAAGGCTCTACCAATGTAATGTTATACATGTACCGTACAGAAATTCACCATCATGTGTTCACAAATAATTTTTTGTTTTGTTTGATATTTTCATTTTGATTGGTCATCAGTCATGACTAGACACTAATGTTATCACTGCTTGTCATAATATATTATAATACATGTATTTGTCACCCTTTCCTATTATATGGCATAGGTTTTAAAACAAAAAAACAAAAAAAATTATATGTGTGTAAAATAGTATAGTGCCAACTGTGGTTAAATATAATACGGTGTTATGAAAACTTCGGAGTGAGAATGAATGTGCGCCTCCAAATAATGGACAAGTTTGTAGCATTTTGAGAAATACCAAACATAATGAATTAGTTTCACAACCATTATATATGCCAAGATAAGCTTCAAATTTCTTGAACCAAAATTTTTGATGATACAGGATAATCCACACAAAATGTACTCATTCTTATTCTTTTAATGACATTAAATGTATTGTTTATTGACTTAGAAAACAAGATTATATTAGATATAACCTACACGTATATTATAGGTTCAATGCATAAATGGGTACTGTACCCCCTTTTTCTTCAAATCATAATTGTACTTTTGCCATTGTCAGGGTCTGTTTCAATTAACAAGTTTGTTGGTCAAGAAACATTGGCAATGCATCAATGATTATTTAAATTTATTGAGCGAGCACATTTTTTTTGGAGCATCCTATTTCTTTACAATGGTTGAACATGCAGAGTACCAGTCATGGGGTAAGATCAGAATCTTTACTCATAAATGCCCTTGCTGCCTTGTTATCATTTTAATTATATATGTGTATATTGGCCTCTTTCATGGCATACTGTATGATTTCTGAAGAGAGATCACCATTCAAACCAGGGCTATTGTACTGATAATGTAACTGTAAATTCACAACTCTCTTCTACGTCTAGCCCAAGTGCACAATTTATGGTCTTCATTTTAAAAAACAAACAAAAAACACTGGAATCTTACAATAATAATAATGTACAGGTTACATATAAAATTATAACAGAGATAATGCATGTATAAATACTTGGCATCTCTTAAAACTAATTGTAGGGTATACACTGGTGTTGATCAGTAATTGTTGATTTCACTTTGCTGAAAATCAACAAACTTACAAAATCTCAGGGAAAGGAAATGAAATCCGTTCTGCTGCATTTTGAAAAATCTCTCGAGCTCCTTCTGGCATTACTGTTTCATGTAGTACCACTGCTTCTTTTGCTTTTGTGTTTGCTTCGCTTTTTTTTTTTTTTTCAGTAATGTGATGTTTTGATTAGTAATTATTATTTCAGGGATATCAAACTAGCTGAAATTTTATACCAAAGGGGACAAAACTTGAACTGATCTGTATTGTGAAATGAGTTATCTGCCTTGGAATTGCTCAGGGCCATCTTCTTTCAACTAAAGCATGTGAGGGGACATTGAAAGAGAGGAAGGATGTGTGTGTAGTGTGTACACTGTATTTATGTATGTAACTGATGCTCAAATGATTGCCTGTAGGTAGGAGATGTGTAGATGTGCCAAGATATTATGTATGTATTGCATATAAAACAGTATGACTATGAGGGATGTGTTGATGTGTGCTCTGATGTTAATGTGTGTTGTGTTTGACACACTGCAACAAGGGGATATACTATAGCAAGATATGTAGTTGTGCTCAGATGTTAATGTGTATGTATGTTGTATTTGAGTTTGATACTGTACTCAAAGGATATGACATGAGGTGTAGATGTGCTCTGATATTTGTGTGTATTGTATTTGACACTGTATGAAGCATGTACTGTCATGGCTTTGTGCTGCTGCTACAGCTCTTGTCCTTGTTCATGGGTGTTCATTCCATTGGCAATATGTAGCAACAGTGAAATAAATTAATATTTATTTCTCAATATGCAGAGTTTTTTCATTGTTTTTTTTTCCTGAAGGCCTTCTGTCACATTTTATTTGCATTCTCTTACTTTTCACTCCTTTTTTTCTTCATGACTAAAACATTTTGTTTGCATAAATTTGCAGTCGGTGAACTGTGCCCTTATCATACTCTATTACAGTGGCTCCCAACATTTTTGCACTGGTGACCCCTTTCCCAAAAGCTTGAAACCCACACTTGATTTACATTTCATTTTCTGTCATGGAGAGGGAAAGAAACATGGAATTGATTTTATGCCATGCCACTTCTATTCTAGCAAGGCTATGGGACCCTCCTGCTATGGCCTTGTGACCTCCTTGGGGCTCACGACCACCCCTGATCTATTACAAATGCAAAGATACAAGTTCTCTTTGTTTACATGCTATTGCTAGCAGTACTAGCATCATTGAAATACATGTATCATTTTCAAATGTCTTGCTCTAGAATGTCAGGAAATGTTAGAAAATGTATACATGTACATGTAATTATGTTAAGGACATGAACTGAAATGCTAGTGCAAGATAGTAAGATTTATTTGATTTATTTTATACTGGTTATCCTAAGGCTAACGAAAATGGCCTTTACTAAAATTTAATTCCCCCCCAAGTGGAAAGTGCACCGACCAAAACAGACCTGATATGGGAGTATCGATGCTGAAGTGAAGATCGCTGGAATAATGTGGGCCGAGCTGGCCTTGAGGAGAACCTGCCAGAATTGCATGCACTGGAGGAGTGTTCCTCAAGGAATCAACAGATATAAGGAGAAAGACCAATAGTTAATTTTAAATATTATAAAAATATAGGACTTGTTTATTGTCCCGTATCTAATACAAAATGGGTCGTTAGATGTTATTTTAATGTAGTTATACAGGCTATGCTTATGCTTCATATGAAAAGAGTTAACCCTGCAGGTATCGAAGGCAGCCAGTCTGGTCAAAGACTCACTTTTGTAATGATGTTTTGCATTGGATTTGCATTCAAAGTCCTATCCAAACAGGATACAGTGTAATAACTTGGTACTTGTAATATATAGAACTTATTTCTTAAAACAACTTGTCATTTCTTCAACTTGAATATATTGCTGATCTTTTGGCCTAAGTCAGTCAGACTAGGTCAAAATTGAAAGTACCCATCACATCATTGCCTTACCTATGGCGCATCTGTTAAAATAAAAATCATTCAAAAGTGCCTAGCAATAGAATTTCCTGTGATGGTCTTATTAATACATGTATTATGGCATTGCAATAGAACAAATGTTTTTTCGGATTTTTTCAAAAATGCAAAAAAAAAGACTGAATCCAAAAGGTTATCATTATGACAATATATATATAGCAGTGCCATCATGCTAGTCATAACAAAGCTTAACATAATGGCGCTCTCTGTCAACACTTTCAGGATTGAAAGAAATTGCACAGAATCACCTATTTCTACTCCATGTCAATTGATTTCTAAGAAATATATCCTCACAAATTTTTATAAATGTATGAATGAGCATTTAATCGCTTCTCAGCTCAATGTTAATTTATATACTGTACATTTAGGAATGTCAAACTTCCTATTTTAGTAGGAAAACAGACTTTGGGGCTTTGATAGACTCTGAGCTTGGCTGGTCCCTTTTTTTCCTGCATAGATATGTGGGTTTTATAGTCTTGTTGTGTACAAGCATAAAGCATGAATCATTTCCCCACTTTTTCATGAAAACAACTTGACATCCCTGTACATTCTATTACATGTTAATAGAAAAATTCTCTGACAAGGTCTGAAAGTAATCTCTTTCAAGCAGGTCATGAAACTTCTTTTAACTCTTTACAACCAGGAACAACTTTTGAAACAGAAAGTCAGATTGTCTTCAAAGTTGAAGACAAAGCTGAGTTTCCAAATTCTTGCTGTGCAATGTTATACTTACAGATTGAATATTGATCTGGATTATAAGTCTGCTCTCTGAAAGTTTTTCCTCATATGAAGCAACTTGTATGTATGTTCTCAGCCTTCTTAACAGGTATCAAATATAGCACCTTGGACTCCAAAGGGTTAACAACACTTTTGTTCTCACAGCGATTGCAAGGAAGTTCAGATAGTGTTAGATATGTGTATTGGCTCACTGAACCAGATGTTTGTGTTTGAGAATCAGCAATTGGCACAAACAAGACAATTTGTAATTAAACTATCGTAATCACGTATAGGCAGAAAAGAAAATATTGAATAGGGAAAAAAATTACCACTTTGTTCATTTGGCATGTACATCAGAACTGAAGTGAAGATTGTTTTGAATGTTTAACATCATCCCAGTATTCAGTCTAGTGTGTGAGATCACAAAATATCTTTATACAGGCACATGAAGGAATAACATGATCTTCCACTCAGATTTATCAAGACTAGAAAATTTATCATCTTTATTATATAACCTGAACTTGAGGCAATCATATTTTCTTGGTACATTGTCCCATCACATGGTGAAAGTTAAAAAAATACATGTACATTCATATATACATGTACATTTAAATCAATGAACATACATGTATTTCAAAGTGCATAAACTCCTCACTGAAGAGAGTAAACAAACTTAATTCATTGGACACAAGATTTTAAGGGCCATTTGAATTAAAGATGTTCATGATTATTATAAAACTATAAATATAAAAATGTTATATACATAGATCTAGTAAATGTTTCGCAGCCAGTCAAAATGAATCGCATCTCAATTTTCTACCAAACTGAATAATTACAATCATGTAAAACCTTACTTCATACACTTTCATCTTTCTTTTTTTTGCAAAAAGTTTTGAGTTAGCTTGACTACAGCTAGAGATATTGCAAACTGAAGAGTTAAGGATGACCCTTCAACATCAGCTAAAAAAAAAAATGAGAAAAAGTGGCAAAAATAAATAGTTTAACACATATATCCATATACATGTACATGTATTCACCTCTCAATGATCCTGGTACATGTATATCTGTAATCTACCTACAAGAGCAATATTATTTTCTTATTGAGAGATAAATGTTTTTTTCAATTTTTACAATTCAAAAACATCGACATCTGACCACCTTCATCATATTCTACCCTCCATTTCGTTGAGTCCAATGACCTATGACTTATGCTGGCTGTGACACAATTTATGTATCTTGATTGCTGAGGCAAAAAGTGTCTGATAAAATGCAAGCATACATATATATGTATATCAAAAATTAAATATTTTATTCAAAAATTATATTGTCAGGGCCGTTTCATCGCTTACAAGTGGATACAGGAGAGAAATTGACACACACACACATATACACTATAATGTAGCATGGATCACAAAAGATAGGATGCAAATACATGTACAATGTACATGTGCATGTATTACAAATAATGTATATATACATATATAGCAAAGATCTCATGATGAATGAAACATGTTCATTATAAATACATGTATTTTATAAATTATGATCTACGATTACATATACTTACAAAGCATACAATAAAATTTATGTATACTGATATTGCACATAAATTTCACATTAATAGTATAGCCCTACATGTAATTACAATGTACATGTATTAGTAGTGTTCTCACTTTTACCTCAGGAATTATCTTTTAATTCTTTCCTTTCTTTTGCTTTTCAGCTGTATATGAATTAAAAACGATTCACAATTACGCTATTGAAAAGATGTGTAATACATTCCCATCATATTCAATAAAAGATAACATTCACAGTTTTGTAAATTTCCTCTTAAAAAACTCACTTAATCTTTCAATTTTAGGCGATGTTCACAAAATTCAATATATCAATATCAATTATAGGAAAGTTAAGACCTGGTTTCTGAAAACAATAAAGGTGAAGCATCATCGCCATTCATGTCTCGAATCTGTGAAAGTACAGATCAGGTGAAGAGAGCCTGCAGGCAAAATGCAACCCCACCAAGTCACATAGCAGACTGAAGAAAATCCCCAGAAACCAAAGAAAGTGAAGGACTACTATTGAGGCCCTATGCTCCATAAGGAAAGACTAGGAATCACTAAGTAATCATATCTCACATTGTGAGGTAAATCCAAACCATTATTATATTTATAATTTAGACAGACCCAGCTGGGCAGTCTATTCTACCAGAACTGTATTACTTTGCTCTCTCTTCATGACACCAGAGGGACTCATGTAGGTGTCTTCTTCTTCTTCAACCGCAAGCAGTGAAGATGAAGCTTTATCAGCAGCAGACATGCTAGAGGTGTCACTACCCAGTGCACCTGGTGGCGGATTAATCTCTGTTAGACTGGGAACTTGCTTCCCATTTTTCATTGGCATATAATTGCTTTCCATCTGGCCAGTGTGAGGATACCATGGTGAACTGAATCCAGCACCACTTTCATTCCAGGAAAATGGGTCTTGTGCAAATGGAAATGGAAAAGGTGTTGAGTGGCCCGCTGGAATGCTAACACTTCGATTTGGTTGTCTTATGTCAGAGATGTTCACAAAACCAAAAGGAGTGAAAGGCATTCCTAGTGATAGAGGGGAAGGTGACTGAGAGGATGCTGATGAAAGGTAACTCTTGATGTTTGTATTAGGTGGTGCTGACATGGTGGGTGCTGATGATGATGGCTCTTGGATGACACTGCCAAAGTTGTCCTTCAGGAGGTCGAAATTTACAGGACGCTGTGGTGGTGATGGTGCCAGCTTCCCAGTCACCATTGGATGTTGGTTAAAAGATTCATCATCAAGGAAAAAGCTGATCAATGGATCAACCTTTGAGCTACTGGATTTCCCTTGTTCTATAGATACTTGGGAAGTTTCATCATCCAGTACATCAAAGTTTATCAAACTCATTTGCTCTTGAGGTTTTACCTGTGATGCATTGTCAGCACCACGACTGGGCAAACTAACTGTTTTCATGTCCTGCCAATTTGTCCATGTCATGTCAGGAGAAAAAGCAGCAGCTCTGGGAATTATATCTGAAGACCTTCTACGCTTTGACAAGGAAACTTCTGGAATACTTGCATAAATGTCACTTAGACTAGAACTACAGCTAGCCAACAGTTCATCCTTGCTAGAGGTTTTGGATGTTCTAAGACTGAATTTAAACTCTCGTTCTTGCCTGGAATATACAGAACCATTAGATGAAAAGGTACGTTTTCTGACAGAACTGTGATCATTGCCAGTGCAATGGCTGTCCACCGCCTCTTCCACTCTTTCTGTCTTACTTTTTAAGAGGGATTTTTTCTTTCTTTCCTCATCCATGTTTGTCAAACTGGCTTGGGAATGAAAGCTCATGGAGAAAGGTCTAGCAGGTAGCTCAGGAGGTGTGTCACTCTCACGGTGCATATTCAGTCTCTGAACAGAGGCCCGAAGCTCATCCAGTTCTTCGTATACATTTTCAAATTTGTTAACAGCAGCATGGCGCTTCCAGTAAGCCTGGAGGTCTGGAGTACTGCTGGATCTGCGGCGATTTAATGTGCCAAACTGAAACCATTCCTCTGCTTTAACTCGATCCAGTTCTTGATACAGAGGCTGATCTCTCTTTGGTGATTCATCATAAACAGTTGATAGAGCCATGGATGATATGGCTGAGTCCAAATCTGATCTGTTATCATTTTCGCCTTCAAAGTTCACAATTCTCTCTGATCTCTCCCATCCACTGGGATTGGCTTCCTTTAGTGAGGCAACAACAGCTGAGGCTGATCTCAGTCTATCAAAGTCAATCTCCTGTGGCTCAGAACTGATTGTGTTCCGCCGCACTTTGTCCTCCAATGGGACATCCTTAATTTCACTGTATCCACTGTCCTTCGAAGATTTGGTCTTTCTAGATGATCGTCTGGGCACTGGCAATGGAGCTTCTGCAGACAGTTCAAGAGGTGGTGCATTGTTCTCACTGATCTGTGGATGTTCATCTGACTCTGTCAGAGCTGTCAAACCTGAGCCAGACTTACTCAGAGTGGACATTGCCCCTGGAGGTATTGATGAAGGAACTGGGGGAAGTGGAGACCCCAAGGTGGAATTTGAGCTTTCCGATTCGCTCCTCTCACGTTCTGTAGATGGGAATATTGGATGATTGTCCAAGAGTTTTTGAAAGTTCTTTTCACTGACAGTGGCCGATAGAGTTCTGGGTCTGGAAATAGTCGGTCTTCTGGCATTCTGTTTCTGTGCTAGTGCCAGGCAGATCGACTGTTTGATGGCACTGAGGATGTCTGAGGCCTCAGCAGATTCAAAATAGAAGAGGCTATGGCCCGTAGGAGCATTTCTGGTGGGAAAGAGAGAAAGTGAACACCATTATTGATTTTGATAGAATAGATAATAATAGTTTCTCTTTCACTTCTTTCTTCAAAAGACTTTAAGAAAATGAAACCTCGATAATAGGCTCGGCATAGTAATAACTAACATAGTATTATCTTAGTAGGAGAGAAAGGCATTGTTAACAAACATTCTATAAGGTTTTCTCCTAACTGGTTATTGAACTACAGCACTTTTCAAAACTGTATGACTATGAGCCTAAATCACTAAATGTACTTCATAACTCTGCATGGTCTTTCTTCATCCTTTCCCTCTTATCATGAAAGTCGTCGCTAGCTAATTCGTATCAACTGCGCCAACAAAAATACAAGACATTGAATAAGAAATTAGATTTTTGATTTCTCTGAATCTTTAAAAAAAAAAAAAAGGGGGGGGGGGGGGTCCACAACTTTAAGCAGGGATATGAAATCCCAAGATTTTTT
>JBCEWB010303270.1:0-22229 GCA_039654565.1 Peronia peronii | reverse complement strand
TGACTTCCATTCCATGGGCTCCCGCTCTGTTTACAAGCCTGTCTGTAAGTTCTTGGAGTTCTTTATTTGTGCCTCCCATCAGATCTATATTATCGGCAAAGCGGAGATTGCACACTTGTCTGCCTCCTATGGAGATCGTTGACAATCTTGAAAGCAAGCGGCAAAACATGTGTTGGATGGGTGCTGGATATGTTTCGCCTGTGAAATTTAAGCGATCTTAGAGCACTGGTAACATGATGGTGGTGTTTTTGTTTTGTTTTTTCGGAAAATGCGGCCATATTATTACAATTCCTGTAGAGGAGTAAAGGACTGTTATTGCCCAAAGATATATGGGAAGGGCCTTCCAGGAGTGGGCACAAAAGCATCCCATGACGGGCCTTCAAGGGCTTAAGCTGCACCACGATAACGCAAGTTCTCATAAAGCATATGTGACTGAAGAGTAATGTAAAATCTCTCCCGCGCTCGCCTTACTCACTGGACCTAGCTCGTTGTGACTTTTTCTTCTTTCCGTCAGTGAAAGATCAAATGAGAGGGAAGCGATTCAGTGAAAACGAAGAGGCGCTTTTTACTTCAACAAAGTAATCGAAGGGATGCCTGCAGAGGAGTGGAGCCATTCCTTTGTCTCTTGGTTGAGGAGGATGCAGTTGTGCATCAATACTAATGGAAAGTACATTGAGAAATTGTAAAAGCTCTCTAAGACTGGTAGGACATTGTAAGTCGGAGCATATAAAAGGTATACCTCGTATTATGTCCGAAAGAAAAAAAAATTAGCGAGAACGCGATTGATTTGAAACTTTGACAATTTGCATGGCATTTATGTGACCGAGACTGCTCAATTTTCACTCTTTTCTGTCTTTGGTATCAGTGCTGCAAGGCCTAGCTCTGATTGAATGTTTTTTGTTTTTCTATTCTCGTGCTTAGGTTAAATGAAAATCTACATCAATAATAGCCAACAACGTGAACTCCATTCAATTAGCCGCTCCCCTCTCCCCATTTGTATATCGTTTTCAAATCTGGATAGAGAGTGATAGCGTGCCACCGATTTTCTTCTCATATCCATTTGCATGTTGTATTTAATATATCTCATGCTTAATCTTTAATCCAACCTTTTTTTTTTTCCACAAAAAATTACCGATTTTTTTTTTTAAATCACATTTGCCACAAATAATTACCGGTATGCTGATAACTATCACTGAAAAGGATATATTTTTTAGAACTTTCATCCTCGCCGGATCCAAGGTCTTTGCTGTGTTGATATTTCATTCAGCAGTTGCACAAGAAAATAATCTCTTTTCATTTTATATATCCTGGGCGGCTTGGAACATTAATTATTTTGATTGTTGCGTTTCTTTAGAGTGTTTCCTGAAAATGGCAGTTCTCTTGAATTCAGAAAAAACGAAATGTAATCACCTGTTTGAGGATGTCCTCCAGCAAGAGCACCAAGAGCTCCTGCAGCTGCTCCAGGTTGAACACCGATCTCTGCATGGCCAGGAAGCTCTGCATCAGATTGTCCAAATTCCCTTCTAGTCGAGCCAGACTCTCGGCCACCATCTCGGCTGAGGCGTTATTGTTCCTTTGTGTATCCATCGCCACGTTCCCCAGTTCCTTCGATAAGCCTACAGTGCCGTGTTGTGTGAAGGTTTGCAGCCTTGCAGAGTCATTGGGGACCTCTGATCCAGGCATCCGTCGATGGAGACCTCCAGCCAGCTCTTGATGTGATGCTGGGATGTTCACGGCGAAGATCAGAAATAGCACAGCTAAATGCTTGTAATGATCCATTTCCACGATGATTGAGGTCGCCTGAATTGTATCTCGTCGAACTAAACAGCCTGCACTAAAATGAGGAAAATGATACAGATCTACCAATTTTTCGTCGCTAAGCAAAATAACAATCCAGCAAAATTTGTGGCTTTCTGGAAAAGAAAAATAGAGGTGGCGAGCGGTATTTAACTCTTGGACAAAAAAGATATATAGATGCTCTCACGGCATTGTTCTGTGCTTCGGATTCTTGAAAATGTATTAATGTGTTGTGCCTATCTCACCATCTGGAATGACATAGAGCGATTGCAGCTGTCCTTGCAAATGTAGATATCCTTTCATGGGCTGTCTTGTTCCGCAGCGAAATGGCGGATACTGAGTTCTTTGTCAATAATGACAATTATTAAAGTACTATCCACATTACATCAAAGATTATTCACAGCTTATCCATGCAGCAACAGTATCATCAATGACATAGATATCCAGGAAATGTCACACGGTGAATAACGAAGGCACAGATTAATGCGTTATATTAGTTTGCTCGTTGTATTGCCTGTAGTAATCGGCACATAATTTCTGTGGATATACACAGAAGTTTGAAATACGTGTTCTTCTGCTCGGCAGTCGACGGGACGCAAAATCATCGACTGTACAGGCGGAAATCTGCTATAGTGATCAATCTGTTATTGGCGTGGGTTACGTTACGACATGGCTGGTTGTCACGTGACTGTGTAGTGGCACTGATCCTCAGGTACGGCGCGGGGACCTGAAAAGGATGGGAAGACCGTCATGTTCACCATTGTTCTCAGGGTGTCAGAAGGGGCCGGGATTGACATGGAGCTTCAAGAGTGGGGGAGGGGGGGGGGGGAGGGATGCTGTGGTGGGAATGTGCATGTCTTCTCCAAACAAGTAAAGAAAGACGATAAAATAAAACGCGCATGCAGCATGTAACCGGTCTATTTTGCTTATTGTGAGAGGTGGGAGAGATCAGATACATCACATTACTGCCTACCCTGTTCTGCCAGTCCATTCCTACGTTTTAATACGTTTTATCACTATTATGTGATAACTGCGAAGTGCAGTTGTCATAATTTTGACCGCATGTAGTGGGCTAGTTGATAGATTGAAACTAGAATTGTCGGCTCTAATAAGTGTATCGGTATCGGTGAAAAAAGTTATTTGTGAACAATAATAGCAGTGGATATATCAAATATGGTACGACCACTTCCATTATTTACAAAAAAGTGAGTTATATTTTTCATTTATTAAGTATGATAGTTTTCATGTATATTTCCCACGTCGAACCATGCGACAAGATTCATTAAAGATACAACATCTTCTGTAGCAACAAGATATTTCACATAATGATTCAATATGTCACTGATGTCTGTAGAACGGCACAACTCTACCGGTACACTTATTCTTGCCTCTAGTAAGCGCAGGCCGATGACATCATATTCAGTAAGATCAGTCGGTAAGGCCAAGGCAGACTATTGAAAATTGAATTCAGTTGGTTGAAAGGTATATTACATGATATTATATGATTTCACCCGTTGCATACATGAGCTCTGAGCAAAATAAATCTACTATGAGGAAACAAAAAAGTAATGTATGTATATATGTAGAGCATAGGTTTACTGTTTAGATCGTGCAGAAAGAACCTCTAAAATAAGTATTTGAGCACTGCAAAATCATCAATTTTTTTTACATATTATCATTATGTATATATAGCCTTTCAGTCCAAAGAAAGAAGGATCATCTCGGCTTTGAATGCCTGCCCAGTTTGGTGAAAATAATTTTTATAGGGAGAAATTTGAATTTTGGGAATTCTGGCCGGAGAGTGCGTCTCCACCTACTCTTCATCCGATTTTTAGCTGCCAAGAGTTCTTTAACGTGCGTAGCGCACACATGGGAAGAATGCAAGGCGTCGGGCTTCCCTAATCAAGAAGCCAGAAGACGGTTAAGTCACCAAAAAAAATACAGGACCGTTAAGTCACTGAAAAAAATGCAGGATCTGATCTTTAAATCGTTTCCATCCCTCGGTACAAATTCAAATTTCAAACCATCGACGGAAGTCTGTCGCATAGGAGCAGATGCCTAACCCGATGGCTACGGCGACAGCCGATGTCAAACAAAGCTAAGGAAATAGTTAATGACTATGGATAGGAGGAGACGAGGACGGAATTTGGCTACTTAATCGGGAGAAAAGAAAAGAAATAGTTTCTTCGACAAAGCACAATAAACAGAGCAGGGAGAAATGAATTGACTGAAGCTACGGAACACGCACTATTAGCGACACAAGAGAACATGACAGCTTCCGTGTAGGGGCCAACAATCCTGACATCTCGCTGTGTTCACTGGTTGTCGCCCTTTACGTCATCTTTTGTCCTTTCGAACGTTGGATCAGCGTGACGTTCTCGGGTTTTCCCACACAAGGAGAGATAGAATGGGACATCTTGTCTGTGAGATCGGATCTGTCTGCACATGCTTGCCAGTTGTGTCTGTCATCTGTTTGCATCAGAAATACTTCCTCTCCCCCACATTGTCTCTGCTCTTTGCTCTCCCCCAAGAGTCCCCCTCCCCCTCTTCCCTAATCCTTTAGCTCCAATTACATGTATATTTAAGCCACCTCTAGCTCCCTTACACTCTTGTCTTTCTGGCTGTCTGTTAGCCAGTTTATCTGTCTATCTGACTGTCTGTCTTGAGCTCCTACTGCTTTCTGATTGTTTTTCTCTTTCCATTGACCCCTTTTACTTTAGTCACGTTTGTGTGGTGTCTTAGGATAGATCCCACTTCTCCTGTCCCCTTCTTTCTCACAGAAATCCAGTAGGAAAACACTTTGTTCACATATCTTAATTTGCTGGCGGAACAGGTAGCCATATAATTCGTGCTGATGTGTAATGTGCTCTTAATGTATTAAAAACTCAAGCCCTAAATTAAACTTGCCTATTGTTGCTTCATCACTGACCCAGAAATAGTGGTAGAGCATCAGAGTGACATGAGAATTGGGGCTATGAATCCACAGAACACATGTACATATGGTGTGTACATGACGGACTGTATGTTTTGGTACAAGTTTGGATACATTGCACCATCCATGTTGAGAACATACTTCATGTGAATGTTAACCCCACACAATTTAACATGCAATAATAGTTAGAAAAAAAAAGGCAAAAAAAGTGATCAGCTCTTTCAAGGTGCTGTTGATTTTAATAACATTTGCCATTCTGAGGGCATTACTAACTCACTTTTTGTTATTTATTTTTTTATTATTGTAATGAAAAAAAAAATGAATGTGCATGTGAATTTTGTTTCACTTATTTCCCCGTTCCTATCATTGCAGATTATCCAAGAAGCAGAAGAAAAAGCGGAGGCAAAAAGTTCTTGCTGATGTAAGTCTGTGCTGAAGATGACCAGATCCACTCTTTGGATGCCGCTTTTTATTTGTCTCCCTACTCATTTCGTATATATATAATTTCAAAACACAATGTAGAAAGGCAGTGAAATTTTATAGTGGATGTAGTAAATTTTATATTGGAAGCAGGTGTATTAATAATTCTTATAATATTGTGGCAAATTATTGAAATATTCTTGCCTTGTTTATCAAGGCTAGGGATTGTCTGTTATGAAAAAGTGAACTTTATTATTCGATCTGCAGCTAGAAGTTTCACTTCCAGATTTAATCTCATAAATTGAGTACAATACATTTTAAATAAAGCATAGCAGACATTTGCCTCAGGAACAACACTTGATTTATATACATGTACATATATTGGGTGACAAAAGACATTACTGAGGCCAGAGTGAAATCACTAACCTCTAACTACAGCAGTTTCTCATCATGTTTGTGATTGAGAAAAGCAGCATTGTTTCATGATGTTTACTACTATCATGTGGAATTTGATCTTCGATCCACAAGCTGGTTGGATTTTTCTAAATCCCTTTGGTGTGTTTAAATAGTTGCCAAAGGACAGTCCATCTTGAATTTTAAGATACATGTATTTCTATAGAATAATCAACGAAGGTCACACTATTGACTGATGACCCTGTATACCATCATCAGAATATAATGTTTCGGAGTCAATCATTTATAAACAAGAATGTTACACAAAGGAATGGATTGAGACATCATAGACAAAACTACACCGTAATCTTGATAATTTAAAGCCTTGGTTATTAATTCATTCTTGGTTTATTTGTATGCCATACTGTTTTTTTGTTTTTTTTCACAGGCTGAAGAAGATATATTAACAGAAACCGTAGCAAATATTAAGTTATCAAAGGATATAGATTTACCTGCAAAAAGGTATGATCATCACTATTTTTGTATCAGCGTGTTTTGATGCATATCTGTTTTACAACTGATTTGTTTTATTGAAGTTTTTGTCTGATTTGATGTATTTTTATATTCCATGTCATTGAAGAGCACAAATACTATTATTTAATGTTTGAGTAGGACTACAATAAATTGACTCTCAAGTTACATGTGATTATGATTTAAATTTTAGTAATTTGACTTCTTAGGGCACACTTGTAATTGTGGATTTGAGTGATCTAGAAATGACACCATTGCCATTGCAATGTAATCACAATTGTGATATTTTGTTTTTCACTCTTTTCAGAATCTCTGTTTATAGATATGTTTGTGCTCTTATCTATTTCAGTTCTAAGAAAGCCAAACGAAAAGCAGCTAAATTAGGGGAGGGATTGATAAGGGTAGGTTGTATTCACTATTTCGCTTGCTGTCCTTAATGTTACCTCAAATATGACAATAAATGTTCAAAAGCAGAGATGTTGTGAAAGAAGCATACTGTATCTTAATGTCTTGAACCCACTTGATTTTTGATGTTCATTTTTTTTTTTTTTTTTTTTTTAAAACATAGATGTATATTCTGTTTTTTCCAGTCACAAGTATATATATTCAAATGGTAATTAGAGTGATAAAGGAACGGTTGGTCAACAGAATAGTTGTGAAACTGATTATATTGCATGCATTCACAGAATGAAGCTATCAGTGAAAAAAGTGATAGAACCAATGAGAGTCTTGATGGATCTGATGATAAAGTAGGAGATGAAACACTAGAGGAAGAAACTAGAGAGGAAAATTCAGATGAAGTGCCATCAACAGTGACTGAGAATGGCCTAGACAATGCCAGTGAGACAGGAGAACAGTTAAAATCTGAGGGAGGAGGAAAGGGGAAAGGGAAAAATAAAAATCCAAAGGTGAGCAAAGTGTTTTTCATGGTTCTAATGTGATGGTACAGTTTAGTTACTTTGCAGCAATTATTTTTACCCACACACAATGCACCAGCACCTGGCTGATTTCTCTAGCAAACATCTATTTTAGCAGATAGAAAATTTTAAGCAAGTTTATTCCCACTGAACATTGTACATTTATCTCAGTGCAAAACATTGCCGAGTTCTACCCCAAACTATCTAAGTTAGAGCTGGTAGCAGGTAGACTAGTCATCTTGTGCATAGCCTATGATATTTACTCTAAGGAGAAATATGTGCAGGGAAATATTGATGATGTGACAGCAAAGTGTTAATATGCTTCTTTTCATACAGCTGTTTGCTTATTTTATGCTTGTTTTGTCACATTCACTCTTCACAGCTCAAAGAGAAAGAGTCTCACAAGTGCAATGTTTGTCATCAGGGCTATCCCACTAGAAACAAACTCTTTGATCATATCAAACAGACTGGCCATGCCCTGAGGATTGACACCCCAGCCAGCACTGCACCAGAGGAGGAGGAGAGGGGCAAGAAAGGCAAGAAAAAGAACAGGAGATGATATCAGTCCAATTTTTAGATTTTCTCTTACAGAGTATTTGAGATGTTGAACATTTTTTAACCCTCAAAATGTCAGTGGAAAATGCTGCCTTATCAGGGGATCTGAGGTGATAGTTATTCGTGTAAAAAAAAAAACTAACAGTTTAGCTTTAAAAGTGAAATAAAATGAGTGTCATGTTATTACCCTGTTTGCAGTTTGAAAAGGAAAAGAAAATACAAAGTTTAAAGAGCGAGTTTTTCATCAGGTTGACCTCTTTACAGCACTAGGATTAGACATGTCAGTGAGACATAGGATCTTCAGACTTTATCTAAAAGGAAGACCTGATAGGTGGTAGATGAAGTGTCCATCCACATTGTCCAGCTTCCATTTAAACCTTCAACAAAATATGAGTTTATTTTCTTACTCTCTCAGAGTCCTGGGCAAATAATTGAGGAAAGTCAATCTCTCATAGTTTTATGCATTACTAAACTCCACTCTGGCTGAGGCATAGAGTCTCTTGTCTTAGTGGGTCATAGATATTTCTGTCTAGAATATGTTCAGGTGTTCATATGCACATGAATATGATACATGTTTATAGCTGTCACAGCATGCCACTGTTTAAGGGTGACACCAATATTTCAGTATTCAGGATTGAAAGGGTGATATGTTATCACAGCCATTCGGTATACCTTACTGTATTTCTATGTTTTTTATGTATAGCAAGTCTTATCCCTTTAACAGGTAATTTGCAAAAAAAAACAGAACAAAACAGAAAATGAGCTTTTATTTTCTTTCTTTCAGTAACAATGTGCTACAGCATTTTGTGGGATTCAGTGCAAATGGAGATATGACTTGAGATTATTAAAACAGTTTCAGATTGATAAATCAAAGAAGCATTTCTAGATATCTCTAGTTAGGAAAGTAAGGAAATTCTGTGCAAAGAAATACTAAATTCGTGTTATTTAAGGTAAACAATGCAATTCTAAGCACCTGTATGACTGTGCTTAATTAATGAGAAAAAGCGACCAGCATCAGAATAGCCCATCAGTATACAGTGGAATCCCCATAACACTCTAACCCTTGGGACCAAACTCAAAAGATCGTGTTATCAGGGCGAGCCTGTTATCGGGATCAACCATTTTCTTGTTCAAACCCTTGATGATTTTTGGAAACATGAAAAAAAAGCTTAGGAATACATTTGAAATAAAACAGAATATATATTTATCATATACATGTATATACTTATTACAGTCAAACTGTTTTCACAAAAAAGTCAGAAAATTTTGACCCCCCCCCATATTAGATCTTGGCGGTCTGGCGCTGTTCGGTTACGTAAGACACTTCTACAAAATCTAGGCTTCTCATGCTAGAAGTTTGCATTCTCTTGAGAAAAGTTCGCAAGTTTTCACAAGATCCCTGGGATGAGACTTTAAAATTATACATTTAGTGGAAATTCAAAGAACTGTAAGATCCTGCAGGCAGTGTCGTCATCATAATCATCAAGCATAGACTATCTAGCTAGACTAATCTATTCTCTAGATCTAGACCACGAATAACGGCCCTCTTACATTAGTCTCTCTAAGACCATTAGCATATTATTTGTTGTTATCGGTACTCTGATGTGCTGATCTTCCATCAATTCTCATGCGACCACTTGACTGCATGTTGTCAGGTGTGGGGAATTAAGTGCTACGAACTTCGATCTCGGTCTTCAAACAGCCACCAAACAGCAGTTCGACTCTCGTCCGAAGCATGCGCAAAACTCTTCGTCCGGTTTACTGTTATCTATCCATGCGAGGACATGTATCGCATTTTTAAAAAATATTTTTATTAGATCTATAAAATCGTGATCAACAAAGGTTGGCGGTTGAGCGGCCAAAAGTAGGAAAGTCGGCAACGATCAAAAAGTCAGAATTCCGACTAAAGTTGGAAGTTTGACATCCCTGTTATTAAAAAGGGTTGGCGAGATAGGCTAGGTGACAGTGCACGATGCATGGTGATTCCACTGATCAGTGTTGTGTTGTAGAGTAGTGTGTAGGCTTTTGACGGTGCATGCCACAGTCATGGTTGAAGTTGAAGACAGGGGAACGAGGGGTGGGCTCAAGCGAAGCCTAGTTAATGTAACATTATGAATGACACTGATCACATGTGCATGTAAGAGGGGTGAGATGGGTGGACTAACCTTGATACAACATGTAGTAGGCCTATTGGTAGCAACAATGGATAGGGTAGTGAGAAAGCGGATTTTTCAATGTTTTCATAGCACGTGGCTAGCATGGACAACTGACAACAGTTACTGTCCAAATGAACCAGACGTGCTATGCGGGTTGAGCATGCAAACCTGAGCAAGTTATTGAAAATAAATTAGTATGTTTAAAGAATTAGTATGCTGAAACCGGACTTCGTGAAAAGGTTGTGTTAAATGGGAGATCGTGTTAAGCCATGATCATGCTGCTAGCGAGGTTCCACTGTATTTATCATAAGAATGAAGCGAGAAAATTATGTGCATGGGGACACCATTGATTGTTTCAACCCTTGGTCATGTGATCGTCCACAAAATAGCTCATTGGTGAAACCTCCAGTTAGTAAATTCTTTGTCTTTGTTCTGTCAGTGTAAATGTTACCCATTTATGCCATTGGACCAGCTGTTAAAAAGTTGTTTCCCATACAAGTGAAAATGCATTTAATACGTTGTGCACACGTTTGCTGTGAACACTGGACATTAAGAATCAAATTTCCACTAGTTTTATTATGTTAATCAACAGGGCATTGAAACAGAACTTTCCTGTACATTCATTACCCGCTTGCTTTCCAGACCTTCAAGTTGTCTTTTATGAGGGAAAAAAAAAGCATAAGAAGATGAGTTCATATGACAAACAATGTCATACAATAATGTGGAACGTACATGTAAGTTATTTGCTTAACATGAGACTTTTTGGCTGAGTAAGAGTCTCATTCATATTCTTGAATGTATGGTTTGTTTGAGGACAAATTGATTAATAAAAATACATGCCATTTTTAACTGTCATTAGTCTTTGTTGTTGTCGTCACTTTGCGTTTGTCTTGAAATAAATCTGAAGTCTGTATATGCCTAGTACAAGTAATTTTTAATTGTGTGTAGTTTTGTCTTTGATTATGTACAGTGTACGCTTAAACCAAAATTTTAGAGACCAGACATATTATTTCGGTTTAAACATGTTTTGGTTTATCCAAACTGGTCTGGTGGAAGTTGTCAGAAGAGGGGACCAAACTCTGTAAGGTCAAATTTCACTGATAAAATGTGCACTTGCTTTACTGACACAATTTCCCCGTCACCTACCCTTCTCCGTCTTCGACACCTGCTGTTGGCCTTAGGCCTAACGATGAGAGAACAGTGTGTCTGTACTCAGAGTGCTTAATTTATATGTCGCTGGTTTCCACTAAAATCAGGGTCATTGTTTTCGTTTCCGCCGTGTTCCCACAAATGTTGGCTTTCGTTTATCACTAGTCCACTGACAAAGAGTAAAAGAGAAAAAAAAAAACGGGGATTAATTTTTCTTTCAGTTCGGCTGTGTTTTCGGTTTAGCCATTTTTGGTTTAAGTGTGTTCCACTGTATTACATGTATTGTGTGCTTTATGTTGTCTGTTTTGCATATAGAAAGACTCAGCCATTACCCTGCCTTGACAAACATCCAGTATTTCTGGGTGATGAACAACCATAATACAAAATGATAACAAGGAGAATTAATTGCAGTGAAGGAAATCAACAGCTGCCCAGAACCCGCCTACCCAAAGATATCCATGCCCAACCTACATCTGGGAGTGCTGCTAGAGGATTGACCTATACAGCCATTCGACAGCTGTGCTGCCAGCAGATTTTCTTCTCACTGATCCTCGGACACGAGGAACCAGCATCATCATCATCACCATCATAAAATATTAATAACAAGAGCAAGTCTTAGGGTGGTCTTTTAAAATGTATTTAGCAGAATTAAACAAATGATCAGCAAGTTGTTGGTATGAGATAGCAAAAAACTGACTTACAACAAGTCCTCAAGTTTCAATATTGAGTTTTTATTTTTATGTGAAGCAGTGGTAATAACAACGACCTGGACATTGACATATGATTATGTAATTATATGTCAAATATTGGAAGTCTTGCAGATTTCATGTGGACTGTATGAAAATTGAATCTGAAAATTGAAAAGACACCAAATTTCTTTCTGTATCCTCAGCTTGCATAGAATATTCATTCAAACTCACATGAGCATTTAAAAACATAAGAAAAAAATTTGTATGCATGCATTACATGTTTTGGCATGCTACAGACATTTGACATTTATATCATAGTGCTGGTATGAGGTTTTAGCACCAAGAACAACATATGAAACAATAGATAATGTAAGTATAGTCTCTCATATCGACTCAATTACATGTAGTAGTTTGTCAATGATATTAATACATGTACAACATTTAATGCAGTGATAAACCATGGATGGGCCTCACTGATATACACTGATCCATTTTCTTACTTACATACTTACCTACCTATTTACATACCTTCCCACCTACCTACCTTCTTGTCTGCCCACCCACTTACATATACTAACCTCCTCCCGCCTATCTATCCAACCTACCTGTCTTCTCACTTACCTACCTGCCTGCTACTACCTACCTACCTACTATGTATTTAATTGTCTACCTGACCATAACTACCTACCATCTTGCATTCCTACCTGACTATCTTAGTATCTAGTAATATCTATCTTATTTATCTGCCTGACCACCTGCCAATTCACATAGACCCATACGTACTCACAGACATGCATACAGACAGATATTTAGATTTAATTACTTTCTCATTTAACTAACCACCCACTCCCCGTTTCCACTATCTATATTAATATTATTCATCAGATTACATTTAGTGCTTCAGATATTGTGTACTGCATCGCTGAATTTCATCCACCAAAGTGGTAGGGGCCTACATACAATCTTTTCAGACACATTCGCATTGGAACTGTTTGGGCGACCCTTTGATTTTTTTATATTTTTTTTTTCAAATACACGTAGTGTGAAAATTGTTAGGATTTATTGATGGGAATGAGAAGAATAAATTGTTGACACAGGTAACATAGAAATGTTTAATGTAAATATATATGTACAGCTGTATGTGCTTGCGCCATAAGTGCATTATGCACACACATACTGATATATAGAAACTCTGCCTACACATGGTGCCAACGTCCATATTTTTATACCCTTTTTACATCACATGTCTTTATTCGGTATTATTAAATGGACATTGTTACTTTTTACAAGGGAGTCAAACTATTTGTTTGCCTTGTTTTCCGCTGAGCAATTTGACCTGTATCTTCTAGTTAGACCCAAATATTATATTTCCCATTCTTCCCTACTTCTTTTGCAAGTGGTCATACGAACAACCAGAGGGATTCTTTTCAACTTTTTGAAGCTCAGTACAGCTTTAGCACAGAAGTGATCAAGGCAAACTCATTAAACAAAGTTTGCGACACCGTGCAGATTCTTAGAGACAAACTACAATAGTACAGAAATTAGAATGGACTGACGATAGTTTATTTTCCAAGACCCCACTAGTGTCAACAAAGAAAACCTGCAGAATCTATAGGATAGTTTTCAATTTTGGCTTTGATCAGCCCAGATATCGCACTAATGTGTGTAAGCCGTACTCGGTATTGCATGTAAAATGTAATTGCATTTATAATGAAGGCTATATAGCTGTAGGCGCGTTACATTCTTTTTACGCCTTTCAACATCCTGCGGGTGGTTATCTCGAAGACAGATCTATTACATTAAGAGAAGGGAATGCGATACACTCAATATGCTCTGAATAATGCATGTACCTGACTATAGAAAACCACTGTGAGGTAGTGAATTTTTTTTGTGTCCAGGTCTATAATAACAGTGTACATCCGAGTGTCTAATTATCCACGGGCCGGGCTATTCTCTCCTTTCATTATTCACCACGGTCTTTCACTTTAAATGCATCTCCATGGCAGGTTTTGGATCAGATTAAATATCCACCTAAGTCATCAGCTCACCATTCTGTCGACTTAATTTGATTTTCTTAAATAAAATAACTGCTATTACCTACCTATATGCCATTCCACCTAGCTATCTATCTATTCACCCACATACCTACCTAATTAACCACATACCTGCATACCTATCTACCTGCCTATCTAGTGACTGTCTGCCCAATTATCTATCCCCTCACTCTGTTTGTCTACATATCTTGTCGCTTCAACTAATTTCCTACCTTCCTGCATGCAAGCCAAACTACTTGTCTGTCATTTTACCTGTCTGCTGTCCTTTTTCTCAAAATCAGGAGACAAAATGAGAAAGAGAGAGAGAGAAGGGGGAGGTATGGAGATAGAGAGACCCCAGTATATTATATACATGTACGCCTATTCCTTAAATAAAACTTACATGACAGTCATTAACTCATTAGCATATAAACTCTTATGTCAGATAGGAGCTGAACAACTTCCTGGTGACACTGACTTTGCTTGTAATAATATAGGCTATACAATTATATCACACAAGTGTGTTGAGTAATGGCAGCCCAAACTTATTGGAATTGAGAAAAAAATGTAATTGTATTGGAATGAGTTGTCAATTTTCGAAGTGATGACAATATTATGCTTACGGTAAACCACTACTATAGCTTGTAAACTTTGAGTGTTACACTTTGGGCGAGAATTTCGACAGCTTCTAGCGTATCAATATCTGTGAAATTTTGTATAATAGACGGATACAGCCATTATAACGGTAGTACTATATTCACAGTGTCTTCCTGCATAACGTATAATGACATCATCACAATTAGAACTCGTTACTTCAGCAAAATTTTAAATCCCCGTTTTGCCTGTACTGTAATGTAAGCCATACATGTACATGTACCACCACCATGACTAGTGTTTGCCCGAGTTTGAAGTCCACTTAAGCCTTGAAGTTATCCACGTTACCTCCAGCAGGTTTGGACACTGAAATCTCCATATCCTTGAGCGGATCATAGGGACTTTTGCCCCTGTACAGGACGTAGTGCTGTATGATGAACATAGAGTCAAACATGATCGTGACAAGGCCTAGCCCGAATTTGGTCACGTTGCCAAATATAGACTTCCAGTCATCTGTGGATGGTAAATGAAAAACAAATAATTTACATTAATTTCTGATTCGACTATAGACTGTAAACCGAATTTTGGTGACTGATTTTAAAAATATACATAAAAATTAAGGGCGCAGCAGGCAGCGGCGTGTATGTTGCCTAGGAGGCTGAGAACGTCTCTACTGGCTCTATCGAGGTAGGCTACATGCATTATACCAGACTGTAAAGCACCGAGAGCCTGTCCGGTACGGGAGTAGATGATAAATAAGCTTACGTGTAAATGCCATCCATGTTTTTATATACATGTAGATATGTGAACTCCTTGCTGACTTGACAAAATGTCCAGCACAATTACGTTAGACAACGAAAAACACTTTTACAGAATTTCGCACAAGGAAATTAAAAAGGGAAGATAAATTATCAATAAATTTCATAATATATGTCAGATTATATATGCCGATTGAATCACAGTTGGATAGGGCCTATTATGTTGTACGTGACTACATTGAATCTGAGTCACCTGTTATCTTTGTGAAATAAAAACCAAACACACATGCATAGTCTTAGAGTTTCTAAATACTAGCATGACAATGAATTAAAAAAGGAGAAGAAGAAGGAGGAGGAGAAGAAGAAGATCTAGAATGATAGACGGGGAGTCATTTGATGCGATAATGCATGTGCTATTCATGGTTTGTGGTTGTGGGCCTGCCACAAATAAGACTCACAACATATTGTTACAAGTAGGCTATGTTACACTACAGATCATGCAATAGATTTTAAACATTTTGTTAGCAACCAATAAAAAGAAATAATCCAAAAAAAGGGGGGGGGGGAGGAGGGGACAGAATGCGCTATTATTTCTCTCTCCTTTATGTCTAGGGTGCTGCACATAAAAAAAAATGAGTAATATATACCTCGGCCCAAAGACTATGCATTCTGAGGCCTAGATCTAACTGAGAGAGAGAGAGGGAGTCAGTCAGGCGGCCTGAGAAAAAGGGGTCATGGTGAAAATTTTCAATTTTGAGTTAGTGCTATTTTCAGTTGTAACAGTATTTCTGAATACAAAACAGTTTAAATTTTTCAAATATCTCAATTTTGGATGAAATTATGCTCGTTTAAAGAAAGCCACTCTGCAAAAGTAAAAGGACATGTATTCGCAGTCGACCTGGAAACCACGACTAGGGTGTGTGTTCGGAGTCGACCGGTTTCCGGAAGTCGCTTTTCTGAAAAAGGAAATATGTCTTCTCGAGTTTTGTTTCGTTTTTAATCCGTCTAGATCTAGCATATTATTCACCGCTGTGCACTAGCGTGCCCTTGGTTTGGCCCCGTAGATCACTGGCGTACTAAACTAACAACTTACATTGTAGTTTAGTACATCAATGCCGTAGATCTACCAGTGGCTTGGCCGGTCACGGTTTACAGCGGGCCCACCGGCATTGTGCGCTCACGACTGCGGCAGTACGCAAATGTCTTGTATTTAACATCGATAGTGGCACAAATGCCGAGATAACTACCTTCCTCGGAGGTTGAAAGTGGCACAAACACTAGCTCCTCCGGTCATTTTACTGATTTCCATAGTGGTTACACATCCATAATTACTCTTTCTTCACTTCTTGCCCTCCCTAATTATACATGTACTATGCGTATTACATTTCCATCCATTAGATCTATAATGTCCATTCTACATCTTCTAAATCCTGAATAAGCTTCAAAGTAATGACATAATGTTGAATTATATCTGAGAATATTAAAACTGCACATGTACGATGAACAGCAAAAGTTACAAATACAGATGTAAAATGTGAGCTTAAACAAAATCAGAACTAACATTTTAACAACATAAATGTGTTCAAAACGAAAAGCTTTCAAAAGATTCCGCATATCATTATAATGGGCAGTAAAAAATATCAAATGAAACAGTGCTTTCAAGAGAAACTGAAAATCTAAAGACAAACTAATGTTAATGATACACAGTCGTCATGCTGTAAATTATTTCTGTTATACATTGCATATAGCCTATTTTGGGAGAATCCGCCAAACAAAATCTGACACAATAATTAATAATAAGACATGTAGGCTTCTAACTAGGCCTGCATTGAGCTTTGATAGATACGCACAGTGTATGATCAACAGTCAGTCCACCGGTTAATTGCAGTGCGATGCGTTCGTAGAATCATGCAGACAGGTCGACAACCAATGCGCGATACGTTCGTACTACTAGATTTACATGTATGGAAGTAGTACACTTCCAAACTAAAAACCGAGAAAAACTCATTTAAAAGTCTAGACTTTTATTAAGCATAATTTCTCGCCACAGCAGACTGCAAAAGAGATCAGAACATCATCAGTGATAGACCTGTCGAATTTTATGATGCCCAAATGAAGGAAATTAACTTTATCACTTTAAAAACATATGAGCAGATCATCAAACAGGCAAAATTTATCGATTCTGGTCTCAAGATAGATCTAGGTCTAGTAGATGGCTTCGTTGTCCATAACAGTTGTTGGACAGATTTTCATTGTATATCGTCAAATTATTCCTGAATAATATCCATTAAGGCCTTTTCTGCTTATAAATCTGTTATGTCAAGGCCACGAAGGAATGTAATGGTTGTAGTGTCACTCGACAGTGATAAGGAGGCCATCATTTTTTTTTTTTCTCTTGATGGTGACAGACGCTGATCAGATGTTGGCCACATAGATGGTTTTATAGCACGATTAAAAACAATATTATGGGAAGAAAATGAAAACGTTCAGTGTCAGAAGAAGTTTCTTTCTTAATTCAAATGATGTATTTATGTCCGTATCGAAAAGGAAGCATAGGGTGCTATCGAAGCTACAACGTGAAGTCCGAACAGAATGGTACTGTTTATAAACTTTTGTAACTCTTTTCACTCGAATGTTGTGCTTTGTATTCATATGCACTCGACACCACGAGAACGAGTGGAAAAAGACGCAAATAATGGTATGCAGCAAGCTAGGATTCTATTACCGTAATGGATGCAGAATTGAGCCTCTGCAAAGTACCGTGTTAGAATGGTCGATTTCGGATGACTTTTTTGCAAAAATGCAACGTGATAGGATCAAAAAATAAAAGTTTTAAAATATCAAGAAGGGTCAGATCGTTATATCCTTTAACACAAGGTGTATAAATGGTTTAAGATTGCTTTGCTGACAAGAAATCAATTTTGGCCTGCGGTCACATTTTCACACTTTTTGCCAGCAACATGAGCCCCTTTTTCTCAGGCCGCCTCATTGACTTTGATCTGGCCTTCGCCGCAACCCTGACACTGACCAAGCTCTGTTGCCTCCATTTTTCAACTAACTTGCATGAAATGCAAAAATCATTGAGCTATCTTGGTCTGATGGGAAGGCGGCAATAGGTCATATAAGCTTACAATGTGTAGGCCGGAAAATTAGGTGTAAAAAGCTTAATATGGTATCAGTGGTTAAAAAAGAAATGAGTGTGCAATCTGACTTTGAGGGTCACTATAGTATGGTTGCAATTGCCAAACCTGCTGTACTGTCTGAATCTATACAAAATAATAATAATAATAATAATAATAATAATTCTGCCTTCTGCATTCTTCTTCTTTGTTCCACTCTCCTATATTCATCTGCTACCACCACGATTATGTATTGAAATGTAGGTCTATTCATATTTCATCTTGTAATTACCACCAATTCTTTCAAAATGTAGTTTATTTACATCCACGGCTAAAATCTACATCTTCAGCTTCTGACAGACTCAAGTCAAGATTTCCATTCTTTCTACATCAGACTTACCGCCGTTGTACGCCAGCAGGAACATCTGAAGAATGCTCAACCATCCTCCACCGAAGTCTAGAAGAATGTTGCCTATACTCCATCCCACAGTACTTTTTCGTCGAAAATTCAAGTACACCTGCATAATATGGGAAAATGATTGAACGTTTTAACCCATTGGTATCCGTTGTCTAGTGATTAGGTCATTATTCCCGGAACCAGAAGTTCCTGAATTCAAGTTATAACTACGACCGACATTATGTCCCTGGAAAAGAAATGCAGTTCATACACATTTTCCCTGAGTCGATCCAGATTAAAAAGGATACCCAACTGTGGACACGTATTTTAAAGAAAATTAGCTTTAAAAAATAATATAGCTGCATCATCCTCAATGAAAAATGTCTTTAACTTATTATGTATTTATCCATCCATCCATCCACCCATCTATCTATTCATCCATTCATTCACCTTTCCATCCTTTTTCGTCTTCGACATTTAACTACCTCTCAGTCAGTAAATGTATACACAGCGGATGTAAACTTTACCTGCGGTATATACTTGAGTACAGTGACGACTAGTTTAATGTAGGAAAAATTGTACAAGAAGACTAGCCAAGCAATGATTCCAGTGAGGGTGAGAATCAATGTGGTACCCATATACAAGCCGATGACAGCCATAATGAAACGACACCATTTCGTGATTTTTTGAGTTCCCCTCTGGAAAGAAGCAGAACAAAACATAAAGTGATATAAATATACACGTCAATGAAACTATGGCAACATAGAAACGTCACCCATCGTGAGAGTGTATGACTGTTTAAGCACTTTCCTGCAAGAAAAAGAAACGGTCAGAAGTGGCAATATTATGAGCCAGTCCATGGCAGGCAGGCAGGCAGAAGCGACATCATGTATTGATGTTTTGAACTCCCATTAAAAATTATTGACAAAAAATGATCTTGAGTGATGCAGACATAATATGCATGAATGGCTTCCGTGGCACAATTTCATTAAGCCATCTAAAATGATAAAAACGAAGGATCAAAGAAACTACGTACGAACGGTAATAAAAGAAAGAAATGATCAAAGGGATTTATATAGTTATATGCAGAGCAACGGTAGTGGTAAACACAGCAATATAATAAGTATATAGGTAAGTATGTAGACAGGTAGATAGGTAAGTTGGTAGGTAGATAGCTTAGCTAGATAGGTAGGTAAGTAGGTACGAAGGCAGGCAAGCAGGTGGATAGGTAGGTAGATAGATAGATAGGTAGACAGGTAGATAGGTAGGTAGATAGATAAATAGGTAGGTAGGTAGGTAGGTAGGTAAGTAGGTAGATATGTAGGTAGGTAGGTAAGTAGGTAGAGGGGCAGACATTTCGCAAATTGTAAACATACCTCTGAAAGAAAGTAATAACAAAATACGCGTACTAGGTTTATATTTCAGGTGATGCACATAAGTACACATTCTAAGTGTTCACATGTCTGAGTACTAATCACGTTGATCGTTGTTTAACTGCGGTAATGGGCGAGATCATTTTCATGAAAGCAGTAGCAAATAGTCAAATAGCTGCAGTCATGCATATAATATATAAAATATTATTATATGAAGAAACCGTGCCAACCTGTGATCTTCTGAGAATATGTTTGAGAATGAGCAATGAAAAAATTTTCAAAGTGATAGTAGTTCGTAGTTATTCCACTCCACCGTTTCTCGAATATAGAGCCTCAACAATGGTCTCGCACTTTCTTGAGTCTCTGGTCATCTTCACAGCCGCCCATGTCAGCCGATGCAGACATTCAATTTTTTGCGGTTTCATAAAATGACATCAGGTTGTAACTTCTTAAACAGTCTTTTGATGAGCTGTTCATTTTTATTTATTCATAATATTATACCAATATGTTATACCGGCATCGTCTCTTGGAATGCTCCCACTTCTTCAATGTTCATAATCTGCCCACGACAATCGGACCATCACGATAGTCAACAATAAACGTTTACTCTTATCAGTCTGATTCTTATGAAATAGATACTAGACATCAGTGCATATAATCCAAATACATGTAAATCTTGAAAAGTAATAAATGGATTAAATGAGCTGGAGAGAATATCCAAACTGCCCTCGGAAAAGAAGCAAACGATAAAAGTTCTCATACGAAAAAAGTAAGTGTGATTTCCATAATGCGATTTCTCTATAATATGTGAATGTACATTTATATTTATGTCGATATCTATATCTACATCTATATCTATAACTGTGACTATGTCTATACTTATGTCTGTAGTGTATATGCATCTATATCTATGTCTATATCTGCGTCAATATATGTATCTGGATCTATATCTAAATCTAGACCTTTTTATAGAACCATTATCTATCTCACTGTTGGCATTTCTGTGTGCCTGTCTACCTATCTGCCTGGCTCTCTCTTATAAACTTATGAAAAGGCAGTAACAAGTGCAGCAATTAGCAACCACTAACAATGACAACAACATAACTAACATACCTCATAAATAAAACACTGGATGCCAATATAGGATGCCACAACAGCGGCGTGCAAGGCGAAGACAACGTCATTGATTTTGACTGGGTCTACGCCACCAGGATGTATCTCAAAATACTGTTCCTGGAAAAGCCAAATATAAAATTGAGTCATGACAGGGATGAAAAGCAAAGGCCATCTGTTCAAAAATCCTGAGAATTCACCTCAAATGTTTATATTTGGCTATTGCATCTTCCGCTCAGCAAATTACAAAACGGCGATTGTAGTATGGATATTGTTTGTTATTATTCATCTTATAAGTCTTCAACTCCATCTCAAGTTACTGAGCGTTTTCCTGACGGATAATACTCCTCACGCGGAATATGTGATTGGACTCAATTGGATTAAATATTCTTCCACATAGATCTGAGTCGGGATGAGTTGCCAATCAAGCTTTACAAGTTCTAACTGCCTCAGGGGTCTGCAGCTTGTGATATGTGCTGCAAGCAGACACATGTCCAAACACCTTCCATTCATCCATCTATCCATCCATTCGTCCATCCATCCATCCATCCATCCATCCATCCAACCATCCAGCCAGCCAGCCAGCCAGCCAGCCAGCCAGCCAGCCAGCCAGCCAGCCAGCTAGCCAGCCAGCCAGTCATCCACCCGTCCATTCTTCCATCTATCCGTCCATCCATCTATCCATCCATTCATCTATCCACCCATCTATCTATCCATTCATCACTTCACTCACCCACCCATGCATCCAGCCATCATTGTATACATATCGTCTGTTACCTTGACAAGAGGTATCCAGAACAATCCTATATTGTAACAAGAGTAGGCGATAAATCCAGTGATGTTATAGACAACAAAATCGAAGCTCAGTCCGACGACACTAGGGATGATGAAAACATTACAATATAGATTAGCCCTACTATTGTAAAACAACAATGACAACAACAAGAACAACAAACAAAAACAAAACAAAACAAAAATCCGCAACCAACCAAACAAACAATAATAGATCAATTAAATTACACTGACTTAAATTCTATTGGAAAGACAAGCGAGTAAGTTGAACCATGTCCATTGACATACAGACAGAGAGATGTTTGTACTGATGCGGGGAGAGGATCAAGGTGAATACTGGACAAAATACACGAACGCGAGGATGGATAGATGTATGTATGGATGATTGGTTGAAGATATGGATAGACAGATGGGTGGAAGACAGACAGACAGACAGACAGATAGATAGATAGATAGATGAATAGATAGATAGATAGATAGATAGATAGATAGATAGATAGATAGATAGATA
>JBCEWB010303159.1:0-22235 GCA_039654565.1 Peronia peronii | reverse complement strand
ATTTGTCTATATTAACATTATCTAATTTTTCATGTATCTGTGACGTGGCTTATGAACAAGTGTATTCTTTAAAAAAAGCACACAAAAAAATTTAGTGACTTAAACGTTTTTATCCCCTGGCCGACGATATACTGCATGATATCCATATTTATTGGATATACAGTAAGGAATTTGGAACCCTCACTACTGGGTGCCCTTACCCAGCTAGAAAATTGAAATGCCAAAATGTACACAGTGAGGATGGGTTTTGTTTCTTGCAACTGGTTTGTATGTAATTTGGTTGAATGATATTTGAGAACCAAGGCCTTGTAATAGAGGTGGATTGGATAACACATAGGTTGGGGAACGGGGAGAAGGAGGAGGGAGGGATGGGAGTGATAATTTACACGCATGGAGGGGGGGGGGGGGGGGGGGGGAGGGGGAATTTAACCCCCTACACCCCCCCCCCCCCCCCCCCCAAAACAAAAAAAAAATCAAACTTTGTGTTAAGGGTTCAGTGCTTTGAAATATCTTGTAGTTGTATGTAAAAGCCGGTCACATTTCATTCTTATGATTTGGGGAGAAAACAACTGCATGAGCATGTTATTTTTGCTGATGATAAGTAAGGAATTCTAAATGTCGAGATTGAAAAACAAAATATAATAATTTCTGTTTTAGTTTGCTTTCACTGGGCTAGTATGTTCAAGCATTCAATTCCAGAATATAATACTGAGCCTTGAAAACCAACTTTCTCAAGTGCTACGGCCATTGTTTTAGGGACATTGGAATTAGACCCTTGAGAGTCAAATTGAGTGCCCAATGCAAGAAATATCAGTTTTCAAAATAGAAGTTAATGTTTCACAACAAAGAGTTGTAACTCTGTATAGTCACAGTTATTACCATAAATAATAGTGGTGGCATTGAAGACAAGTTTGTTAAGGCTTGGTGTAAAATGGTCAGTAAATGGTGTAAAAGGCTTTTCATGTGTCACATATTTTCGCCTTCACAGGTTGCAGCTGCACGCCTGTATACAGGATCAATATATGTAATTAATGAACGACAGAAATCAGAAATGGGAAATGGGATCAATAAGCAAAATAATGTGAAACAGATGGGTAGGCCATTATATTGTAGGCAAGTTAAGTAGGTTCTCGAATACATGCATGATAATGTAACGTCTTTGCTAGTTGATGCAAGTCATATCAACTTTCTGTTAATGAATTCACGCTGCAGACATGTCATACTACATAGCCTATCGTAGCCCTTTGTTCACTTTTACATTCTTTTTGTATGTTATGTGTGTAAAGCCTTTCACTCAAAGCATTGATCCTTGTTATATAATATAAATCTTAGGACATCGTGTAATTTTAACTTATAAGTGTCATTGGTCCTATGTTTGACTCAATGTACCATAATCCTCCTAGTGCACTGTTAAAAAAATCATACCCAACACCTTGTCTGTAATCAGTTATGGTTGTTTAATTATATATGTCCGACAACCAGTCAGAATGAGTTGTGGAAATTGAAGAGTGAGTGTAATGAAGGTGGTCAGACATCAACATTTTCCTTTTGCAAAAGTTGAGAGAACATTTCATATTTGAATAACAAAATATTGCTCATATTGACAGACTGTAGAAGTAGAAGATGATGTGAGGCAAATACTGCTGAGCTGTTCTTTTTTGTTGATTTTTGTCCTGATTTTAACCTGTGATGAGGGATCACCTTCTGTGTCTTCAGTTTGCAATATCTCTGGCTACAGTCCAGCTAGCTCAGACCTTCTTTCATCTTATGAAAGTGTAAATTAATACTTTGCATTCTAGTAATAACTCAATTCACTGGCGGCAAGACATGCTGTTAGTCAGCATTGGTGTAAGTGTTTTCAAGGACTATATGATACAAGTTGCAATAGGTGTTTTAGTATGGTCAGAAAGACAAGAACATAAGGAAGATAATCAAAATGGATGAGGAGGAAGAGGGATGAGGAACTAGGGGGAAAAAAACAAATGAAATGCTGGACATATCAGCCATCACCTTTTGACACCAGATTTTTCTCAGTGTCATGCCATTTTTCCTGAATCTTCCTTATGCTGATCACAGCAGTATATGTCAGTAAGAATGATGGATAAGGGCTAGGACGGGTCAGACCATTCTGTGATTATGTGGTGAATGTTAATATGGCCCATAGGGAAAGGTCACTTAGTCATGATTTGGGTGAGGGGGGAAGAAAGAGGGGGATATCATAGACCTTCACTATTTTGATTGATAAGGCTTTTGTGTAGGGATACAAATTTGAGTGTACCACACCTTTTTTTTAACTCAATTGATATTTTAATGACATGAAAGATGGTATTTAGTATTTTTTTTTCTTTTAAGTGTAAGATAGGTGTTTTTATGTTTTTATCTTTTTAAAATTGACTCTCATATTATTTAAACTGCATTATTATATAAAATTAGTTCATTTGTTTTAGATAACAAGGCAGTGAGAAATATTAAAGCTGCTGGGGTTGTGGGGGGGGGGGGGATACTGGAAAGCTTGGTGGCCTTCATTTGTCATGGATATTTTTCAATGAAAACTCCATTATGAATGAGAGTGAAGAAGCTTTATTTGGTATGGTCAATGTAAGAGCAGATGGACAACAGAATGAATATTGAATGAATATAAAAGTGAACAAAAAATAGAAAAATGTTTTATTTTCAGACTGAGAAGAAAAAAAATAGAAAAGAACAAGAGAAAATTACAAGAAGGGGCAGAAGTTAATGGTCAGACAGACCAGTGATTTTAGAGACTGAGTAGATTGAGAGAGAGGAACAAAGAATGAGGAGTGATGATTGGTCATTAAAATTGTTTTACTAAGACTTCAGAAGAAAAGATGAGCATGACAGAAATGTAAAGTTAATGTCGCAGTGAAAAAAGTGGGGAGATTGGAAATAAGTTCAACTTTATTTTTCCCCAAGAGAAATTCTGTTCACAGTTAATGAGACATAATATTCATGTACACTTAAATTCATGCTGACATGTATATAAAGAAAAATATAGTGAATAGGTTCAGAGCATAATAGACTCAAGAAAACCTGACACAGCTTGATTAATGCTATTGCCGACAGCAGAAATGAACCATTTTATTTCCAGGTTTCTGAATAATCAGTCAAGTGGACCAGAACTTTGTGCATAATATCATGTAAAATTAAATGAAAATGACAGTGTCATGTAGCCCATACATAGTACTATAGGTGTCCTGATTAGCATGGCATAGTAACTCATATATGATCAACAGTCAGCTGTTTGCTTGCACTAGATCTCTAGTGCTTACCCAGCAAGAGCCCTGATCTAGGCCATCAGATTAAACTTTAATGTATGTGATATCAGCTGTGATATGGTGGGAGATAAGATGCTGATACTGAGTTAGACTACAATAAAGTATGCAACAAGAATGGCCACTCCTGTCCAGGAGTGCTGTGCTATGTAACGAGATGCAAGTGGAAATTTTTAACTAGCTGGTCATACTGAAATTAATGGCACACATGTCATGAATAGTTTCCTTGATAAACATAATTTGCAGGCTGAAATGAATTTTAGATGACTACCTTCATGAAAAATGAAAAAAAACTAAAGAGAACATTCGTGAATAATGAATTTGTGTCTCACATATGTTTGCTTTTTTGGTAGATGAATTATAAATAGAAAAGACTGATTTTAAAGACAAAAGCTGAGAAGAGAACATGCCAGATAGACAGATGATATTAAAGACATTATGACATATTTCTGGATGTCATATTCACATAGACCTAATTGAGCATATGCTATCGTAACATATGATTTAAATTTATTAAGGATGTTGTCCAAAAATGATACTTGAAAAAAAACAAAACATTCTGACATGTCTCAAGGAAGATAAAGAGGAAAATCATTTTTGCATAGTCAAAATGCAATAGGGAATACAGTATAATATTAGTAATAATAAAAATATGAATTTATTGAATGAAGAAATCAACAACATTTGACATAGTGAAATAGAACTGAATAGACGGTGGTGTTCTTATGTATAGAAATATAACAGGTAAATATTCAACGTCCTGTTCAGGTATGATAAAATAGACTACATGAAGCATGCATGACTGAATACTAACAAAAGGGCAAGGGAATGTGGATGTTGATAGTGGCCTTTTTAAGTCTTTTTTTTTGGCTAGGGCTCACTTTGTTTGCTCAACCAGATAGACAAGAAAAAGACATATTTGTATGTCATTGATGCGGAAGGACAAGAAATCCCTGAGTTAATTTTATTCTTATATCCTTTAACAACACAGAACATATTTGAAAACTGCCTTTCACTACAAGACAAACTTGAAAACTGTCCATTGCAGCACAAGGCAGATTCGAAAAGTGGATAACTGTTAGTGTTGTTATTGGTGGTCTTGTCCTTTGAAAATTACTGCAAATAAAATGATACATGTGATATTTTCATTTTCAAAAAGCAGTCCTAGAAATTGATAGCGTTACATTTCGATTTCAGTATGGTCTTTATTGACATTTCAGCTTTGCTGGTATTCACATAATTGATGATTTCACCTCACTATGTTTCCCCAAAGGGTTTCAACCATTTCGGGCAGTTCATTCAGTTTTACAAGGCCCTCACTTCTGTCACACTTTTTTGTAACATCTGACTGTAGCTTTGTACTTTTCAAGTGTTAACAGTGAGAATAGTTAATTTGCTATAAACATAAAATGGAAATAATTTAAATCATTCTATGTTCTCTACTTCCAAATAGTGAATGTTCAAGGTTCGCTGTAATTCTCCTAAAGAGATTTCATTATTTTATGTATCAGACTAGGATGTACAATACAAATCAAGGAATAGGGAGAGAAAATGGCTGCACAGAAAGTGTGAGATAATCAAAACCAAAATATCAATCATTATCTATTTATAAATGTCTTAAAATTTAAGAAATTGACTGTCAACCAATAACTAACTTAATAATCAAGAAAACAAACAACAGAGCTGGAGAATTGAGTAGTTGCAAAAATCAAATAGATTAATGGAACTCGCCAAATTTTGAAGCTGGTTCTACTCTTCGTCAGAGCAATCTCAATCATGGTAATGTCAGTGACTCACAATGATAATCATGATAATGTCAATTTGTAGAAACTGATAATGTCAATCATAATAATGGTGACTTTGGGGTAACATTTTCAGAATAAAGAGGCAGTTGTTTCCCAATCACTATTTTGGAAGAAATCCTTAATTCTTCAGTCATGATTCACCAGACCAAGAGACTTAAGTGCATACACTGGCAGGCAGTCATATGTCCACACACAATCTGTCCACACACTTTCTCTCCCTGCCTTTCTCTTCCTCAGGTCCTCACGTTTCTGTCTCCCCTCTCTCTCTCTCCCTCTTTCCCCATTTTCCTCTCTTCTCTCATTTTACAGAAACCATTTTCCTACATTCTGTCTGAAATTGTACTTTCTGTCTTCTTTCTAATTAAGACCTAAATATCATTTTTTAAGAAATGCTGATTTTATCCTCATCATTAACTTTCTTCCCGGAAATATGTAACTAGAATCTCTCTTTACTTGTCTTACTTTCTCTTTGTGATCCTGTCTCTGTCTCCTTTCTCATAAAGATTGAACAGAGTCTTTCTCTCTCATTCATGGAATACCCTCCCCCCCCTCTTCCTTCCTCCCCCTCCACCGTGACCAATGGGATGACACTGATTTCACATCAACTCTTTACAACCCAGGGTTTACAAATAGGAGACAGCTCAGTAAACTCAACATACTTTAATTTTAAGTAGGTTTTCTTCAGAAATGACTGAAAGTACATACTTTTACTGATGACTAGTTTTCAATCGATCTAGTATACACTGTTGGATTATTGATCAGTAACATCACTTTAAGAGTCATACTGTAGTGTTCTTTTACAAGTTGCCATGGATGTTAGAATGTTAGTTAAATAAATCACAGAATGGATGATACATACCAATTTTTCTGAGAAATGAGTGGCAGAAATGAAATGTTTCAATTTCATTTTTTTTGTTTTTTATAAACCACATATCATTCAGGGACTATTATCATATGGACAGTAGGCTAAGAGTCGCAAACTATGTAAGTCCAAGATTGCTACTTTCAAGAAAAACAGAAAATAAATTTTGACTCCTCATCCAGATAATCAGACATACGCGTTTTGCGGTCCTAAAAAAATGACACAGAGTGATATGCTTTGTGTCAGCTCCACTCTTTTATGATTTGCATTGCTTTTATTTCAACTGCGAGATTAAATGAGATATATGGTGTTCATGTATCAGGCCGGGAATAGACATACACACTTTGGTTTATGACTGTTATGGTTGATATATATGTTCTCTCATTTGAACCACTAAGAATTTTTTTAGTGAATCAATTTTGGTGAACAGGTAAAAGTACTGCTTTCCTTTTAATCTGTTCCTTGATTGATCAAGATCGAGTTTAGAAACCATGAAAGGAGCCTGTCAACTCTAGTGAATGGATCAGTTATTAGGGACATGAAATATATGTATTTCATACATGTTGGGGAACTAGAAAGAATTCCTTTCATGAATAGTTACCATTCATGGAATTTCATATGTTTTATTTAATAGATCATTATTTGGCTAAGTCATTGTATTTTCAGAAATAATTTGCATTTTCCTTTCCTTTCTAGAATCCAGTATGTACATGTTGTCTTTGTTGTGGAATAGACCACATGTATATAAATATTATTTGTTCAATTATTTTGTTATTTGTTGACATTAGTATTGTCATTTGCTGTTTAATGATCTTTGCCTTGATATTTCAAATAGTAATCTAATCAATGTCAGAATCATATTGTATTTAATTTATTATTTTTTATTTCTTTTTCCGTCATTAGTAATAAAATTTGATACATTTGTTTTTCCTTCGCAACAGTACCTGTGGGAGTACAAATTGAAGCTGACCAAAGATGGGAGGTTTGACCAAGCATCCGTTGAAGCTTGTGGTGCTGAACTTAACCAGGTGAGGACTAACTATAAATGATTTACAGCCTTCTCTTAGAAACATTGAAACAGTAGTGCAGTAGACCTGGAGTTATATCTGTCATAGGTGATCAGGTGAAATGAGTGGGATCTCAAAATAGCTGTCACAGGTATGGGAACTGTATTTGACCAGCCTTATTACTTTGTTCTGGCAAAGGTAGGACCAGTTGAACAATCACAGTAGAGAGGGAATAATCTCTTTGCTTGAAACTTACTTTATGAAACATTTTGACAATTTCATGGTGTTGGGAAAATCTTTTCACCTTGTCATGATAATTTTATCGGGTTTTGTTTTTAAAATTTTGTTGTTATTGTTGTTATTTTATCAATATTTCTGATGATAAGAAGAAATGTGATTTTTGTTCTTTCTTTGCATCATTTATTCAACACCCCTTGCAAAGGGAAATAATGGAGCAGGTCGAACACAATCCCTGAATATAAATATCTCAGTGCAGAGAAGTTGTAGTTAAATTATTTTGTCACCAAAATATGAGACATGACACAATTAATAAGGATTGACCAAACTTATTGGCCATTTTCTCCCGAAATTCAGTTGCAACAGCATCTTTAATTGCCAACTTTCCAACATCTACTGAAGGTGTTCTAACAAGGATTTTTTCACCAACAGAAAGGGAATTGAGTAAGCTTTAATGCGATACCCATAACTCAGTAAACTAAAAAATTTGACCAGCACCTGATTTTATTGTGTTGCATCTCAGATAAATATTACCATTTCTCTCTCCAGTGATACCAGTAACAATGCACATGACAAATTTGACATCTTACACATTTTAGCAAGGTGTTGGGATAAATTCATCTGAATCGGTCAGCCATCTTTGAGCACATGCTCCATGGGATATGTTTTGAGATACTCAGAGAACTCACACTAGCAAATTTTGTGGCTGCATGGCATGATGAGAACAGCCGAGATACCCCCCCCCCCCCACACACACACCCACACCCCATCCCCCAACCTTCACAGGGACTGAAAGGCCTAATAAAACAAGATTCCTTTTTCAACACCTACAGCCTCTGGGTTAAAAGATAGATTATGCCATCAGTGAGCACATTTATTGTGCTATTTGTAGAGTTTATAGGAAAGTTTTTTCTTATTAATGAAAGTAGCCTAAGATTTCAGGGCCTCTTGCAGGATAGTATGTGTACTATGTGTACATACATGTTTCGTTGTTAGTAAAGTGCTTTTGTTTCCCCTAAAGAAAAGTAATTAAAGTGTTTTGAGGCTGTCATGTGGATAATATTACAATATGAACAGTTGTTGCTGTTTCCATTAAATTCAGGAATTCACTTGTCAGTGACTTGAACAATGTAACAGCGCCTCTTCAAAAGTAATTAATTTCCAGTTTTTTTTTCTCCCGAGTGCTATTAAATATTGTATGTTCGAATGGGAACCTCCGAACCTTTGTGAATCACATTGAACATTCTCATGCACATCATAATGTCTAAGAGACAATCTGGCACAGCAAAGAAATATTTATTTTATTTGTGAGAACCTGGGACTCCCAGTCCAGATAAAAGAAAGGGTAAGAAGGACAGATAAAATTACATATATACGTATAATTATGTTATAGGATATGTAGCCAAAAGATTTGTTTATTAGACTAGATTGATTTTCAGCTGACTCACACAAAGTAGCTGTACACAACCTGCTTGATAAAATCTAATAGTTGTTCCAGAGAAGTTTGAGCCTCTTAGAGTGTGACACTAAGTTTCATTAAATTTGACATGTCGTGTCATTTTGACCAATATATGAGATAAACAATTAACTCACTCAATCCTGGCAGTTCTTCTTGGTTGTGCACCCCAAAATTGGCTATATCATCTGTATAAGCAGATTGCGTCAGTATCACTAAATATTGTTCAATCACTATGAAACTTGGCTCAAGTAATAATGAAATATGATACTTGAAATGTGATCAGTATGAAGTATGTGGTTTTGTCACTACATCCATGCAAAAAAGAGTACTTTTCTGACAAAAATGAATTTTTTTTTTAGAGAGATCTAGATCAATGACGATTTCTGTCTAATCATTGTGCTATATCCAGATCTAATCACATTATTATAGGTATTTGCAAGGGTTCTTTAATGTGCGTAACGAACACACAGGACCCTGAAAGATATTTGTCCTTATCCGAGAAGACTAGACATCAGGCTTCCCTACCCACAGGAAGACAGGAGACCGTTGAGTCACTGAAAAAATGCGGGTTTTTGAACTTCGTGTCCTTCCATCCCCCGATGCAGGATCCATGAGTCGATCCTGGCCCATTTTCTCCATGAGCAGATGCCAAACCACAGAGCCACTGTGCCCCCAAAGCACACTCAGTCATCTTTAAAAATGCTGTTCAATATCTTTGACAAGGCTGATCTTATCCCTTTGAATCTGTGCATTACATATGTGTTTTAAATATTCATTTCCTTTCTAGTTGATTGACTGTGTTACATTTTTAAGCTGTGTTGAAGGCAGCTATCTTGGCGGCGCATGATCTTGTAGATCCAAAGAGAAATACCTTTGCAGATTTTTAGTTTTTTTTATCGAACTTTCAATTTTCTCCCTGGTCTAGATATCGGATTGCAAAAATTTGGAAGAGGGCAAAGGTCACAAAATTCCCTGCCTGATTGAGCACTATGAGGAAATTCAGTCCAAAGCATGCAGCACTTTCCTTAACAAGATGGCTGGCATCATCTTCAGTGACTTCCGTTTCATGGACTTCTTCATGAAGGATTGCAAGAAGGATATACGGGAAACTGTGTGCGGAAGATTGGAATCGCTGGACGATGATCAGGAGGGGGTAAGTCAGAGGATCTTTGTGATCTGAAAAATATATTCCCAGCCTTGAAATTTCTTGCAGTCTCACATGCATCCATGCAGAAACGTGGTGGGCAGAAGCAAAATAAAACAAAAGATCGTGATTTTTTTCCTGTTTTTTTTTCCTGCCTCTGAAAATAATTTTTTTTTTTTTACCACATACAAGAGGACTTCAGTGGTCATGGTATGGAGACAAAAAAAAAAAGAAATCATCTGCTTGTTTTGGTCGAAATTGTGAAATTGAAATTTTATAATTAACTCTCCATCGGAACATGTTAAGTTAGTTATTTTACTGGGCTTTACTTCCAGTTTCTCGAAATGGTTCAACCTACCTTGAAGTCTTGTCTGTCTTTATGCATGACTTACCTTTACCTTTCACTGTTTCTTGGCCTCTTTGATGTTTAGAAAAGAATGTTAGGACAAATCAGGACATAGGAAGATGCAGCACTTCAATGATATGTTTTCTGAAAAGCAGATAATCTATCACAGAAAATATAAATAATCATTGATATAAGGCAATAAATCTCCTGTCAATGGGGCGATGGAGGGGAATTCCCCTCCCGCTGTATCAAATTTCGGAGTTGGCCAGCACTACTGTGTGATCTTGCCATATCGTATTTTTGGCCCATTATTCTAAGATTGTTTCTAAAGTGAACATCGTCTTATGACCACCTGTGTATTTTCACATTTTTCCTCTTTTCTTGAATGTAGTTTTGGTCACTGTGCTATATTTAATTGTGCTATAAGAGATTGTTGAAAAGCCCGTGTAATTCTCTTAAAAATTGCAGTGCATAATTAGTTTAACAATGAATATCTCTTTATGGCCTGAATCAAACTATCTTTTTTTTACTTCAATGAAGTCTCCGTGATTGCTTCTACATTGTGTGAAAATTGTGTTTTATTATTAGAATTAGAACGCAAGTTATGAATATTTATTGTTTCTTACTGCATAGTTTGTTGGTTATGGCGCACTCGCTTGATCGACACATTATTAGTATATGAATGAAGGAGGACGTGCTATCAGGAGAGAAATGATAAGACAAAAAAGATGGAAGCAAAACTGTGACAACTATAAGGCCGAATATGTTCTGTACTACAATATCAATATTGAAAGAGACACTGATGGCTGCCATTCGAAATACATTTGTGACAGATGTATTAAAAGAAGCGCCGGCCTCAGGAAGTAATTAACCCCTGCCGTGGTGGAAACAGCCAGAGACATCGCGGAAAAGTCCAAAGACAATGAACAAATCTGAAGCATTTAGTGAGCTCTAGGTACTCCTTTCACACACAACCTGTAGCAGAAAATACAATAGCTTCTATACAGACAACAGTCCCTAGCCAGTTGTATGAAATTTACCGCAAAGATTTCCCACAACATGCTCTCCTTAGACATCACATTCAGAAAATCACTACATTCCTTTCATAGAACAACATTGATTTGAACTACATTTTCTGGGTGAACTGCATTTTCTGGGTAAACCTGGTGGGAAACTCATACATCCCAGCACTTCAAGGTCAGAGAAGAGAGTTCATGCAGTAAAAAAATGTAATGACACATTTATAGACAGTAATGAAAGCAAACCTTCTACAAACCAAACCACAACTACAATCAATAAATCTAGTACCAGCAAAAGCAAGGAACAGACAAGCTTCAAAATGTTTAGAATTTTCCTCCACTCTCATAAAACATATAGCTTTGGTGATGATTGTATATAGTATTAATTTGTTAACCCATGTAACAAGTCATGACCTTAATCTCAGTAATGCAATATCTGTATGCTGTCTCCGTATCAGAGCATACAGCAAATAACACAATGTTTAAACTGTTTCAGTTTCTAGCAATGATAATGAGTTTTGGTCAGTATCTGTATGCATGCAATGCAAGCCTTTGCTCCGCAGATAAGAGATACCGGCCTGTCTGTATTCATTACTGAGAGACAAATAAATAGGAGAAAATTATATGCTGTATAAATAGAAGGGAAATTCCTTTCAAAACAAGAGAGCAGCTTCTCATATTTCACAGGATAGCAGTCTTCAGCTTGCTAGTTTCTATACAGAAAAGATACTCATTTTAGACAGAGCCAGGCAATCAGCGGTTGGGTATAATCAAGATGATTTAGTTAGACAGCACCATCAGATTTTAAAAGGAAACTGCTAACTGTAACGAGACATATTCGAGTAAAAAGTGAAAGAGAGACAGAGTTACAATTGATTTAAAATATACATTAGCCCTTACATTACAAATTTTTCTTTTTTTAACATTCATTACATTGTGTCAGCTTTATTTTATTTTTCTACATTTATTACATCAACAGTAATGTGTGAAAGGAGTACCTCTAGCCTAGTTCAAAATGGCAGAGAGACAAAAACTGTGTGGGCATAGAGAACAGAATGATTTACTGGCACTGGCTTTTCACTGTTGTTAGAGGGCCATCTTTCTATAGAAAGGAAATAGAAAATAACCGGATACCCGTTATTAGCCACATCCATCCTGTCATTATGGATGTCAAATCAAGTTCACGCCAGATTTCCGTTACCCTCTGTGCTAGATCAACGTTTAATCTCTGAGTTTGTGAATGTTGGGTTGTGGAATCATAGAAAGTGTATTTTTTATGATTTTTTTTTCATAGCTGACCTTGAGATTTTGTAATGATAAAATGACCCTTTATTTGAACCTTCTATTGTGTTGCCTTATCTGGAACTTTCAGTAATAAAATTTATACCTGTGTAAAGCTCGTGATGTTGACTTTTTAGGGATGGGGTTGTATTCAGAATGTGAGATAGTACATTTCAATAAGGACACATAAAACAAAAAGTAAGCAACTGCGCCAAGGACACACACTACGCTGTCCCCCCAGTGCCGCTAAGCATGACAGGGTCAAGACCGCGTGGTCAGCCTTCCTGGGGCAGCAAACTAAGTGCTGTGTTAATTATTTAGAGGGTCACATATTTCAACGCCCGATTGTGGCGGAACCAGTCTTAGTTGGAGTTTTTTTGTACCACTGTTGGAAAGGTTAAATCCTCTTCTTTCCAACCATATTTTTTAAACTGACTTAAGTCCTGGCCTTTGTCTGATAATTGGAGATAAAAAAGGTTAACATTTCATAAAACTTAGCACAATTTACCCGTTTTCACAAAAGATATGTCGTTAAAAAATATACCACAGGAAAATTGACGATTTTCATCTCTCTGTTTATATTTTTGTCTTAAATGTTTCATGTTCCTCTGTTGCACATGTCAGTGTCTTAAAATACTGCGCATTTTCACAACGTCATGGCAGTTAGCTCGCGCTCCCTGATAGGCCGGCGGTGAACCTTGACTTGACCTCTTAACCGCGGCCACCCCACCGGCACAGATCAAACTAAAGACACGCTGATGCACAGCTGTGTGTAGGTTAGGGAACAAGTTTTCAAATATGGTGTAATTTCCAGACCTGGCTGTAGGTTAGGGAAAGTCAGCTGTAACCAATTCCAGTCCTGGCTGTGATGGGTTATGGAAAATCACTCATTAACATTAAATCACTGAGCTTGATTTGAGTTTGGATACACTGAAGACTGACATTTTCAGAGCAATTTAAGAATTTAAAAAGCTTACTTTTTATAGTTCCACATAAACAATTTTAACATATATGACAATACTAAACCAGTCTGGTACAGAAAACAGAAATGGATTATGTCACATAGTTATTTTTTAATGATTTTTTTAAAAAATGAGTCAGATTTCGGGCTTCCCAAGAATTTTGGGAAAATATTGGAAAATATAGCTGAGTTGTCCAATAGTCAGACAGCAATGGTTTCCACATCACTGCCTGCTGTGCATGAAAAGTTTCTCTAGATGTAATAGCACTAGGTCTAGACAAAGAAGATGCTGGTGCTTTGCCTTTACCCTTCTTAGTACTACGTCCAGGTTTATAAGATCGAGATCTAGATCTAGACTTAGGAATTGTTATACCACCTTTGTGACCTGTATCATAGAACTCTCGCATGCTAGATCTACAGGTTCATAATTTGGGTCTCCTGTGTCTGACAGATCAGTGTCAGAACTATCAGAGTCATTGAATAGTTCGAAAATTTTCCGTTTTCTTTGCCTTTTCCCTGCTTAGTAGATCAACTCAACTATTGTTTTCCTTCCCTACTTTCACTTTTAACCCTTTGAATCCTGGTCACCAGTGCCTGAAAAACCCTTGTCCTTAGCCTCCTGGGCCAAGAACGCACATTTCTTTATCTTTCGTATACACAAGCTTCAAATGCAATCATTTGCGCAGACATTGGTAATCGTGGTAGTCCTAAATGTTCTTCCCCCAAAGTGACCTATTAGATCCATTTGTAACTGTAGAGGACGCTTAAGACTGGAGTAAGTGTGTCAGCCCGGTCTACTGGGCTGTGGGGTATTTGACACTGGAAAATCTGCCCGGTGTAGGGTTCAACGGGTTAAGTGACATTCCTTGTTCTTCAAAAACTCAAAAAGTTACCAACCAACTTCCGCCAAACTCAGTATGAAACGAAACAAATGGTGACAGTACGGTAAGAGATATTTCCGGAGCATTTGCGGGAAATGGGTCGGTGTGAAAAAAATCATAAAGTCGATGCCACGTAGGGTGCAGGAAATTGACCACCAGCCCGTCCCGCATATGTCATGGGAAACATTGTCAGTGAGTTAATTTGCCCTAACAACATTGTTAAATTATTCTAGGGGAACAGTGTAAATGTGGTCATGACTGATTTCATGGAATGACCATGACAGTGAATATATTGACTGTTGCAGAGCCCCCACTCCCAGGGCCGGACAGTGGCCTGTCTCAATGAGCATAGGAAAGACCTGAGCAAGTCCTGCAAGAGAGCCTTACTGAAAGTTGCCGAGCTGCAGTCAGATGACTACCACCTGGACCGACCTCTCTACTACGCCTGTAAGGATGACCGTGATAACCTGTGCAGCACAGTATCTGCTGGGGACGGAGCTGTCTTCAAGTGTCTGTACAAGCATCTTGGAGATGAAAAACTCTCATCTGAAGTGAGTGTTTTGACAAAGATGTTGTCATTGGTTAATGATAACAGTATAAGCCAGACTTATATAAAAAAACAGCTGATGTCTATGGTATTTCTGAGCATGGAAGCTATCAGATAATGTCAGGAAAGAAGAAATATGCCAGTAAAATTATGTACTTATTCAGTGGTATTATAATGGCATAAGTCAGCACATAACTTGTGCTGTAAACAGCTTTTTCTATAAATAATAACATCAGGGCAGAAAATCTTATACCATTGTCATAGATTAGTGATGATTATTTTCTGTCTTGTTGCTCCTCACCACATTGTGTGCACATCAAGTATTTCACGAGAACAAGAACGCTGATTGAAACATTATGTCTCACATATTTTTGGCTTCACAAATGATTGTGTTTTTGTACAGAATAAATTGAAGTGTATAGAGTATTCTCTGTAATAAAAGGAAGTGTATAAATTCCTGTCCTTTCATTCCCACCAAACTTTACACTTTATTCTTTAATTGTACATATTCTCGAGCTTCCTGATACTGCAGCTTATGGCTTATGCCAGAGAACAGCAGGATCCAGGGCTGATGACTTTTTGTGAATTGGTATTGCTTGTGACCATTAAGACACTATCAACACATTGCTGTTATATAAGAGATAGGTAAATCAGGGTTACTAAAGTGCTCCCTCCTCTGATGGCATTTCTGTATCAGTTTCTATGGGATATACCCCATATGAAGGAGAATCTGCATCAATAAGATATGAATTCCCTTTTCTCACTGCAAAATTACTCTTGCTACTGAGTTTGAGTTACATTTGTATGATGCCTGTTTATATACAAGGACAATTTTACTGTATCTTTAGAGAAAGGAAAAACAGCGGTAAGATGTCTCTTAATTTTTAAGCTAATGCTCAAGTCCCAGTAGACAGTTACTTCATCAAACTTTGTGATTTTTCAAAATAGCTCAACCTACCTTGAGGTCTGGTCTATAACCAACTTTAATTCTCACCAGTCCCAGTTTCATTTCAACTTATTTGATTAGATAGAAAATAATTCTAGGACAAACTAAGAAAATTATTTCATACGGATGGAGCATTTATGGAGAGCAACAAATCTCTCTGTTTTTTGTTGATAGGAGGTGAATGCAATAATCACAAGTCATAGATCACGTGCGTGTATATCTTACAAAAGTAGATTAAGAACTTTGGTGAGATAAATAGATCTGGTTGTATTTGAAGTGACTTGTGCAGGAGTCTCCATCAGCAGGGGAATGGGCTTGTTTAATCCTGTGGAGCCAACAATCACATTTATAGCAGAAATAATATCATTTGGAGATCAAAACTGGTTTTCAGTATGTTACAGAGGAATTGATAGAGAAGACTGCACACTGTTTGATATGAGAGTCTGTGGTTATAGCTTCATATGAAATATCTTTTTTTCTTCTTTCAGTATTTTGAAGCTTTTCTTTCTCTTCATCAAATATGGCACAAGGGACCACATAGGGTTAGTTAGTCCTTATGATTTTACTCTTTGCAGTGCCGCATCAAGCTTGAAGAACGACAGGCTCTGATAGCTGAGGATGTGAAGGCAGACAAATCTTTCTACAAGGCCTGCAAGAAAGACATCAAAGAGAATGATTGCACCAAAGTGCCAATCAACTTTGATGGACATATGGAAGAAGATCTGCACAGATCCACTGTACTGCTGTGTCTGGAAATGGCACAGAGCAAAGGTTTTATATGTCTGACCCTATATAAATGAATTGTATGTCAAATAATTCCATGTGAAGAGCTTGCTACACTTTGGTGAAAAAATTTAACTGCGAATATTCTGTGCCGAGATATTCACATTCCAAGGTTAGCTCCTGTGATCGCATGGTCAGTCTCACACCAGAATCAATAACAGAGGACAGTTGGATTCAATGTTCACTGGAATAGATATCAGATTGGCTATGATATATTGTTCTGTAAGTGTCCAGACAAGAGAATAGAGCAGCAAAGCTTATAGAAGATGTGTAAGCTATGCAGAATAATGATGTCCGTATGCTGAAATAATGCATTGCAATGAAAATTCAGTGCTCTGTGTAATCAGATATCATGTTGACTATTGCCCATGACTCTTGATTTGTGTGTGTGTGTCCAGGCAAAAGATAGAGCTCCAGTGCCTGCAGAAAATATTTGAGTTTTGCAGAATACATGGCATAATACTGGTATGCATATGTAACAATAGCACTCTGCGATGAAAATTTAACACTTTTATGTAATAGCTACCACTTTCTGTGTTTGTAACTGGGCAAGAAGGTGGAGTCCTACAGGACATATATAAGTAGCTAGAATGCTTTGCAGAATACTGATGTGCATACATTAGCATAAGATATTGCAATGAAAATTGAACCCTCTGTGTGAAAGATGATGATCATGATCTGTTGTCTTATGTTTGTGGTCAGGTAAGAAAGTGGAGCCACAGTGCCTGCAGGAAATGTTTGAGTTGCGCTCAGAGCTCATGCAGGACTACAAGATCAGTCCTGAACTGGTCAGTGCCTGTCAGAGGGAGATCCAGCAGCATTGCTCTGGGCTGGCACCAGGTGGCGAGACTATCGACTGTCTGATGAAGGCATCCATACCCTCGCCCAAGGAGATGAAAAAGGACACAGACTTCAGCGCTCAGTGTAGGAGTGAGGTCAGTCAGAATGCCCTGTAAACTTCAGAAGTTTTTAGAAACATTTTTGGTTCCAGCTGATCTTCATAATAACAGCAGGGCCTGTAACCTGCATATATTTTTAGAAATTAATTTCAACTGATCTTCTGTAAAACCAGTCAGTAAAAGACATCAATTTGGAGAATTTGCACCATAATTTGTAGGAGCCAGGTCTGTGGACTTACACATTTTGAGAGCTTAATTCCAACTGATCTTCCATAACCTTTTACAGTCAGGTCTATAAACTGCAAGAATTTGAGCAACTATGTCCAGCTACTAGATACGGTCTTTGAGTGCTGCATTTCTAATAATAGATCAAGGACGAAACTGGAACAAGATAATAAAAAAATAATTTTTAAAAATTTAAAAAATTTTTTATTTTCTTTTTTATAAAGTGATTTTGTTGAAAATCCGTCAGAGGGGAAAACATGTTCATAAAAAGTACAAAATCCCTCAGAGGGGAAAACATGTTCATAAAAAGTACAAAACTTTGCCATCTGTGCCCCTGGGTGAGAATGAGGTGTTCCTTAATATATAATGTTCATAGATGATGATACTGATTTTATGATGCTATACCACACACAGTGGATCTGTGGAACTTTCGTCTATATAGTTTGTGTGGAAAAAAACCCTCATAATTATTAAAGCAGTGACAACAGAGAGATTTGCTACCTTTAATCCTAATAGCATCAAAGAGCTGATCTGGTCACCAACTCACTATTATACTTCAGAATTCCTCTCACACAGCATACAATACAGTCAGAAAGTGTTTGGCTGTCATTGCCTGTAGATTTAGACTGTCATTTCTGAAACATGAATGAATATCATAATGGAAACTATGCTATGTGGCAGTAGTTTCTATTGACAGTTTTAAGTGTAAACAAATTATCAGGAATGTTATATACAAATACTGTCAACTATTCCCATTCTCATTTTGTGCAAATGTCTTCAATGTTAGGATGTAGACTGCAGTTGGTATCTTCTTACATGAACTAGACCTAACAATCTGGTAGACTGAGAATTAAATAGATTGATGGAACTGACCAAACTTTCAAGCTTGATTGGCACTTCATCACGGCACACTATAAAACAAACTGTTCCTGTTCTATGATTGTGATGAAATGTTCTCAGTTTATATGCTAGGATATGTGACTTTGTGTCTGGCAGATTGCTCAACTGCTGCATGTGGCTAATCCTGGAGAAGATATCCGCCTTGATGGTCCTCTGCAGCGAGCTTGTGGAGAAGTTGTTTCTAAAGCCTGTCACGATATCAAGAGTGGCCATGGAGAGTGAGTATTGTCTTATCATAATGTCAAAGTCAGCTCACAAAAGCAAAAGTCAGCCTTAGTTGTTTGTGATTGTTCTGTTCCATTCTCCTGGTGGTGCACTTAGTTCACACCTGGCTGAGCATTGCCCCTGGTAGTGTTAGGTCATAAATCAGGGCTTGACAGGCCGTTCACACTGACCACGACTTGTCCTCATGGGTAGGTGACATGATTATAATTTTCCCAAAATTTACACTCTTGTATCAAATTTATTCTTACTATAAATCCATAAGTATTACATATCAAATATAAGCCCTGGTTCTTCTCTACAATCCTCATTGTGAGTTTTACTTCTGTCTATGTTTGTAAGCGCTCTCTCATGAAGTACACCACATATACTGTAGACTTGGAGTGATTCAGATTTTAGATTTTAAAAATTTGTATAAAATATCTGGAACTTCGAATCCTATTCTGCTTTCCAGTAGCAAGTCACAAATTAGTGTACAGGGTGTCCCAAAATAATGTCTACACTCTTTGAATCATTATAACAATTCAGTTTATTGATTTTGACTTGTGAATAAGTTAATTTGCTATGTTTCTGTATATTTCACTCTCATATTCTTTAAATGTGTATTCTTTCTCTTGTATCAATCTTATTTACAAGTCAAAATCAATCAGTTGAATTGTTATAATGATTCAAAGAGTATACATTATTTTGGGACACCCTGTATAATACTCATGTGTCAACATTTTTCCAGTTGACTGTTATTCACATGAGTGTCATTGCTTTAAGTGACATGCGTTGTTAGGAATTTATTTTTGTCAGGAACTGTATTTCATCAGTCTTTTTATGTCCCCCTTTCTAAGACCTATTTCATCCACATAAAGGAAGAAAAACATATTTTAACAATGGAGCATACTTGCGATCAGCAACTGGAATACTGTAATAGATTGTGTCATATATAATGTGATAGGAGACTCATGAATGTGAACATTGCTAACCAGAGCCGGTTTTTATGTGCCAAGTTTAAGGCATATTTAGTGCTTTACTACTGAGTAAATATTGAGAATGACCAGACTGATAAACATTCCAATACCATGTGCATAAAATGTGCCACAAGAAGCTATTACTTGTGAAAAACTATCTGATGTGTTACACCGCAAGTTGCACTAAAGTGTGTAGAGAACAGTGCCAATATCTGGACTTTGAACACATAACATCATCATTGATGAGTGTGCTATGTGTGCACATTGTTTGACTCAGGACAAAGGATGTGTAGTCAAGCGACAGTGTCAGCAATAACAGCAGCAACAGGAACACAGAGCCATGACACTAATAAAAACAACACTTATACTCAGTCTGCATCTTTAACAGACATGTAATTTGTAGGTGATGGGTGATGGTAGGCAAGGACACTCACTGTTTCATTCAGTGAACAAACAATACATGTACAGCCACACACGAGGTCTCAGTTGTTATTACACCAGAATTACCAATTTTATTATCCATACCCAAGACAAAGAAACATTAGAAAGACAGCATGAGTTCTCTCATTACCAAACATGGAACAGCAGTAGAATTCCATTAGATACACCTTTTGCACAGCTACTTTCAGAGCCAGAAGAAGTAGTTGCCACACTTCATACATATCATGAACTACATTAATGGCATGGGCAAAATATGATGAAAATTTAGCTCAGATATTACCTGTTATCTTTTGAAAGAATAAGTCTATACAGAAAATCATCAGACTTAGCCAGTTCACCCACTATAAAATGCAGATCAAACGTCAGTTGTTAAGAGGTGGTTGCCAACATAAGCAAAGATAATGTGGAAATTGACTTTAAGGACATGTTTATACATCTTTGGAAATGTTGATGTTTTGACCTAAAAAGGATACAAAAGTTCCAGTTGTTAAAATTCTGACTGACTATGAAATAAAATTGAAATTTGCAAGAATCTTCTGTTCAAATAATTTTACATGATTTTTTAAAATATATATTCTAGTGGGGGTCTTGGCTCAGTATTACACTTGTCATTAAACTCAATTTCAAATCAAATGTAAAACAAATCCACGGGTCTTAAAGGTTAGAGTGTGACTATGAGATAACATGAAAGTTGTTAAATTCCACAGTTCAAAGAATTTTGTATGATTTCTTTTTTTACTATATCATGGTCAACATAACACTCATCATTAAGCTCAGTTTCAAATCAAATGTAAAAGAAAGTTTAGAGTGCGATTGTGAAATGCATATGAAAATTGTTAAACTCCACAGTTCAGATAATTTTATATGATTTCTAAAGAAAAAAAGATTTGTTTATCATTTAGGCTTTGGCGCTGAGCACAAGTTCAGTCGTATTGGTTGATGAACAACTGGGTTGTGCATACATAAATTGACATGACATTCCATATTATTTTCGTTTTACATTAGCACAAATAACAATGACTGTATGAATCCTCAGCAATACTCACTCACACTCCAACAACAAAACTCACTGTGACATCAAATATGAAATAAGTATCAAATGAAATGGACAGGCACTGTTGTTCACCTAGTTGATCTGGCCTCAAGGCATTGCAATGTTTTTTTTTTCATCATTGTTTAAAATTATTTATACCTTGACATAAGCTATTGACACTCTTGGTTCCATTTCAGTGTTATCACTTGCCTGTTGGAAAATTTGGATGATGAGGACATGACTGATGAATGTGAGGATCATCTGCTCGTCATCCAGTACTTTGCTGTGCGAGACTTCAAGTGAGTACAGCTTACCACAGCAAGACCTGTACTAACGTGATTTGACAAAACGCCTTTTTCCTAAAAATGCTGTTCTGAGGAAATCACGATTTAGTTTTCCGATCTCACAATTTAAAGATAGTGAACAAAATACAGTTTTTGGTGGTTGAAGTGACACATTATGGTGTCTTTTAACTTTGTGTAAAATTTCATTTAAATTGGTGCAGAAATAAATAAACTGATGAAAAAGGCGTTTTGTCGAAATGCTACTCAAACGTAAAACGCCGTTTTCCAGAAAAAAGGGTTTTGTCGCGTCTTGCTGAAGAGAGGCATTCTTGTGGCAAAATTTACTCAGCCAAAATGCCTTTTTCTCACAGAACCGATATAAATAACTCTGTTTTTTTTTTTTCATGAGTAAGTTTATATTATTTTTATTTGTTTTTTCGCGACGGATCAAATTTAATAGGATGAATGATGGTCAGTTTGAGTTGTTATGGACATGGTTCTAGTATTTAAAAAGTTTTTAGTTTTTAGTTTTAGTTCTAGTTTTTAAAAAAACAGCATGACGCCGTCCCTGTCATATCTTTCCCATACAATGGTTAGGACATTTGCAATTTTCGAGTACATGTTTTGTATTGGGTGTTTCATTCTCTGAGCCCAGAGCTCTCTTTCCTTCCTAGCTGGCGTGGAAGCTGACATTGCAATGG
>JBCEWB010303051.1:0-22240 GCA_039654565.1 Peronia peronii | reverse complement strand
TAGGGGCCATATTGAAGTAGAATAGAAAACAAATAAAAAACAATAAACACACATCTTCAATTAAAAAAAAAAAAAAAGAATAGGGAGTAGCTGGGTAGGCAGGCTGCTGGCGATTCCCCCCACCCCCCTCCCCCAAAAGCGAACACATAATTTTTTAAGATAGGATTTTTAAACACTTTTTTTTTTCTCAAAAGTGAAGACTGGATTCTTTTTTTTTTTTCTTTTCTTCCTCTTTTTTTCTTTTTCTTTTTTTTTGTCAAAAGTGAAGACAGGATTTTTAAAGACAGGAATTAAAAAAAAATTTTTTTTTTAACAAAGAACCGTCGAGATAACCTCCACCAGGAGGTTGAAAGACGTATATAGAACATAACATAACAAGGTAGGAAAACCCAGTTCTATAAAGTGAAAGAATGTTAGATAAGAGATTAATTAATAAACTCTAATGGACATGGGCTACATAGATCTACTCTTCCATAACATTTTCGTTACCTATTACGGATAAGGGCTTCACAGTTTCTGTTCCATAAACTGATGCTGATATATCCAGACAGATCCATGGATAACACACCAACAACATTTGTGTTCAGCACCAAACCATTGGACATATGGACTCTCTGGGAGTGATCTTGAAGGAGAAGATTGCCCTGAATAAAGTATACAGAATAAATGGAACAAGCAGAGTTAATGACTGATTTCATATACAGTAGCAATTTAAGTCATGAAACCAAAATTATACGTTTTATTGGTGACAATGGCATTTTCCCACACTAAGGCTCTTTTCTTAACTCTTTTACCTTCACATGCCAAATTTTTGTCAGACTCTGATGAGCTGATTATTCGGCTTGATAACTTAGCCCCTTACACTGTTCTGGGAACAAAATTTACAAAAATCCCCTCCATATTTCTCTTTTTGTGGATAAAACTTGCAAAATCTCAACTGCTAGTTCAATTGTGTGTATAGTGATATATAATTTCTCACTGTTTGAGGGCACATTTTTTTTTCCTTTAAAAAAATTGCTTTCTAAGGTCACTTGCAAATATTTTAGTTTCCAAAAAAAAAATATCATCCAGACATGAACTAAAATCTGGAGCAAATTAGTCAATTAAATCTCCAGTGCCAGAAAAGTGATTAAGTTACTGAATCAAATTTTATTTCTGGTATTTTGCAATGAACCAAACTACTTGAAATTTGATCAATCACCATGCCTGACTTCTTTTTCTTGACTCTTTTGGTACTTGGAAAAAAATACTAGGTCAAGTCATTGCACTTTTCTGCCTTTGGCCTTAGTGAAATATGGCAATTCAGATATCTTTTGTAAGCCAGAAGTGCATAGAAAATTACAGTAACCTAGGATCATAAGTCATGTGTATGTTTAATATCTATAGAGAGGTGGATGTCAGAACATCTTCCATTTCCAATGTTTGTCAAGTCATTCTCTAGCTCCACAGCAAACCAGGCATGCACTTACATGCACTTATTACAAAACAAAATTCCACATTATTTTTAGATAGAAACAGATATCAAGTCTATAGCGTGTCTGGAAAAGGTAATCATCTGTTATCCGTTGACATCACCAGGTGCCATGTTGACCATTTTAGTCACCGACATCTACAGGATGGATTCTCTTCCATTAGCTCTGATCTTCACTAGCCCTGCTGATTTCATGGACTCACAGTCTACTGGATTTAGTATGTTGCCAATGAGAGAAGCTGATTGTCTGTCCTTGTTTATCTTTTTGCCTCAGTCTCGTGGAAAAGTTAAATAAATATAAAAATTCTGACCTGCAGTGCTGAGGTCAGCTCAGATGGAGCATTCCACACAGCTGACATAAGGCCTGCTGTACCACGGAAAAACTCCACCTGGGTGAGGAGTACATCCATGAAGGTGAAGGACATGCCAGCAGTAGGTTCAACTGCTGTTGCATTTTCATCTGTATTGTCGTCACCCTGTGTCTCTTCATCCTCTGCTCCTACAAGGGACTCCAGTCCATCAGCATAGATCCCAAACTGAAAGTGGAAAGAGAAAGGAACTGATCATCACTGCAAAGAATGAAAAAAAAATAAAAAAATCAGAAAGCCTATTGCTAATCCTGAAAGTAACAGTAGAAACTATTGTTCTGACAGGATTTCTGTGGTGTCCTCATTATTCAAGTTTAAGAAATGAAAGTGGATTCACAGGCACCACAGTGCCCATTTATTACTGATGGAATATCATATTTAAGACAGAGAGAATGGGATTCACAGGCACCACAGTGCCCATTTATTACTGATGGAACATCATATTTAAGACACAGAGAATGGGATGCACAGACACCGTAATACCTATCTAATGCTAATAGATCCATATGCACTTAACATCGTCCTATTTTAACCCTGCACGTATATATACAACAGGTCAAACGCTCTTTATAGTGCAAATCACGTATTTATATGGTCTGGCCTCTCCATGCTATGCCTGTCGCATTGCTGTGATATTTCTCAGCTTGTCAACAAAAATTAGGTTTTATTGGACCCATTTTCACCAAAATGTCACATGATAGATATAGCTGCATCTAAGTGCAACATCTTTCAATAGTCAACAATTTTTTTTTTTAGAATAAGAGTGTGAGAAAGCCCACAGATAGAACTGAATCCCAGCAAATAGGTAACGGAAAGAGGGAAAAGAGAAATCAAAGGCCACATGGTCCATTTAAGTCCTCTCTAGTGGTCTGAAACTACACTTCAAAACGATTAAAATGAAATTTGTGGGGAACGGAAATCATTTCATTCTATCACTAGTTTATTATATCCGAAGAAACTAAATTGAAACAGGATGCAAGTTTAATTACCGAATTACCTCCCCTGACTGAACCATGTGACCCCATTGCTACCTTATGTTGTAGGGCCACTTCATTTTCATTTTTGTTGTTCTTGTTGTTGTGGTGTGGAGTGTGTGTATAAAATGTGTGGTTATGTAGCTGTTATGTGGTTTGTTTGTTATTTTTCTGCTTTAAAAAAAAAAAAAAAAAAATTCTTCAAGACTGCAGACAAAGTGGAGTTTGGAATGGCATACTTTCTGCAGATATCCAACTTTTTCAATAAATCTTCATCAACTTCACGAATCAGTGTCCTTTTGAACAGCAGCGATAAACCTGTTCTGCTACGTTTTATCATGTTAGTTTCGATGACTTCATCATTGATTGCAAGCCTAGATCTAAAATAGCTTTATAGTCAATTTGAAGCTCACAATTTTCAATATGAAGCTGAAGGATATCTATCGACTTCGCAAAACTGGCTTTCAAGAAACACTGACAAGCACGACTGGTTTGACTGACCAAATGTCTGCAAGTGGAAGTGTGTATAGTGTATGACTGAAAAGACAAAGACCAAGCCATCCTCTGATACGGTTTACGGTGTGTCTGAACCTTTCAACCTCACTGGGGGTGGTTATCTCGGCTGAGTCCTCTGATATTGTGGTTGTGTGGCTATAAATAATAACGAAATCATAATACCCTCACACATTCACGAATTACCTGACACCCTCTCACGGTACATCATATTCGATTGGGGCCACGAGCGACGGGTGAGGTGTGAGGTGCATGCTTGCGCCTCAGGCCTTACCTTTCTTGTATCATACTGCTGGGTAGTACAGCACCTTGTGGGCACCGGTACTTGACGTGCTCACGGACAATTTCTTTGTCAGGGTTTATTGTGTCATACTGCTGGCAATACAGTACATTGAGGATACCAACATTTGACGCACTCAGGGACAATTTGTTTGTTGGAAAGAACTGGTCCGGTGCCTGAGCTTGGTCTTGGTTATGCTTAATATGAAGAAAAAAGCTCGATCGGGGAAACAAAAACCGTTTGTAATAAGCCTAGTTTGCGTTTCAGCCCATCGTTTTATTTCATTGTAAGCATAGCAAATTACACAGCAAAAAAACCGTTCCCAAAGACTCTTACTTAATAAAGCAAGTTCCATTTTAAGCGTTTTCTTAATAACCGTTCTGGAGAGTACAATTAAAAGAAATGATGATGCCGGAGGAGAGTATCCAAATACATGTAGTCTCCTTGTTCATACCATACGGAATGATAACGCAGTCTCCCCTGACCACTTGATCCACTCAACAAGTTTCACACTGACCAACGATCAAGCTATTAAGAGTACAAATGAACTATAATTGCTATGATTATGAATGAAAGCTAAAGTAGCCTATGCATCTACCATGATATATATCAGATAGTTTTCTTGTGCTCTCACACTATGCTGTCATTAGACTACATGTATATATTGCTTTGTAGTCACTGCTGCCCTGTCAATGTTGGCTGGTCTGATCTAATAAGAAAAATCTAAGTCCACCTGGTCACAGGATGATAGCTTGCAATTTGCGCTAAGATCCTATAAGATGAATGTAACTACACCCCTATGTGAAGTGGTTTGGTCCAAGCAGTTACATCAGGTTATGAACAAATCTGTAATAGAAATCGTCTGTGTGACGAGAGGTGATAAAATTGACATCCATATGAAATTCACATGTCTCCTACCATCAGCTCCTTCCAAATAATATGTGTGAAGAAAGGGTGGAGTTGGGGGAGGGATTAGAGAAAGACAGTCAGTAAAGTGGTCGATGCATGTGGCTTGCATTGTGTCACTCCGAGGCTAAGCACTGGCGCAGAGATCCAGATTGACAAACGTGGCAAGGCGCGCCGTGGGGCACTGTAGCTCTTAGGCTGGGTCGCAGTTCTAGAGTTAAAAATATCCTATTAGGGTTAAGGATATATTAAATTTGAGTAATCCATATGTTGTATGGTGTCTGCCCAGCCCTCAGTGATTGATAGTTTATCCAGGACCTTAAGAAATAGCAGTTTATGTTTTGAGATAATAAAGTATGAAAACTGTGTTTGTGTTCTGTATATTGCTTGGAAAAACGTTTGGAAAAAAAAACTCCAGTGCAAAATATGACAGAATTCTGACTCCCTGATACTTTTACTAGTGTTGATACTATAAATCTTTTAACAGTTCAGGCACTTACGAGCTGGGTATACTGCAGAGACAATTCATTTTGTTCTCTTTGTAGCCACGGAACAAACCATATTCATCCAGAATGCTCATAAGTCTTTTACACAAAATAAGCATGTAACACTTACATAGATAATTCACATGCATACGTTTGTTGCATGTAAAGTTTGAACTCATCAAAGTGCATTGAATGAAAACTATGATGGGATCTGAACTGCAGATCAGATCTAATGGAGGAAGATAAATGAATCTAAAGATCACCACTACTGCCATATTCACAGACCATGTCAAAGTACTCACCTTCATAAATGGCTGCTTGATGGTCTTGCCCTGCAAACTGACGATCATCCCACTTCTCTTCATCACCCCTGACGCTGAGTTCTCAAAGTACAAGTTGTAGGTCGTGTTCACATCTTTCATCTCTGGGAAGCAATGACAAAAAGAATCATTATTGTGAAACTGTTGAATTGCCACTTAGATAGGATGCATGCATGTAATTCTTACTATTGTATTTTTGTATGACACACTTCCTGATAGCAAAAACATAGTGAACTGCATCTTGCTACACCCCATCAATGCAGCAAATATCGCAATTCATCCAAGTATTCTTTTCTAAGCATTAAAAAAAAAAGTCAAGAAATCGTAGCTGATAAAGAACAGACATGGTGACAGATTTTTAAGGTAAGTTAAGCCATTTTGAAAAACCAGAAAAAAAGAGTTTATTAAATAACTTTAATGATCTGATATCATCACAGCTGGTTATATTTTGATCAGGAATCTATTGGATAATTTGGTGAGGCAAAATGATTGTCAAAACATGTTACAAAAAGCACATGGCTGTATCTCAAAGCATGCAATAAGCCCTGACAAAAAAACTACAATACACAACTATAAGTTCACTTACTTGCCAGGAAACTGGTGATAACGCTTGACTTTCCCTTCTGTGACAAAACATTGTAGTTGTTGATCCTGGTATCTCGTAAAACATTAGACAGCTGAGCACTGAAGAAACCAAGCAAAGAAAGATAAAAAACATTTACTTATTTTTATATGGAACAGGCTGGATAAAGGGGAAAAAAAATGAACGAATGGAGACCACTTTTTTCACTCTTTTAATTATTCCCTTTGCTAGAAACAAAAGCTGTTGAAGAAATATTGTAAAGAAAAATGAAAAAAAAAACACTTTTGTTCTTTTCATTTGAAAGATTGGTCACAGAAAATTCTCACAAAATTATTTCAATAAGAACAAAACACACTCTTTGTACCGTGATGTTCCCAGAGTTCCTCATGGTTTAAATTTCAAGCAAAAAGCATAAACACTATTTTTCTTTTTATTTCTTTATCAAATTTGTTTAACAATCCTCATTCTCGCAAGAAGAAAAAAAGAAAAAAAAAGGAACTACCCAGATAAAAAACAATACCTATTATTCTTTTTTTTCTCTTTAAGTATACTAAATTTTAGCAAGAAAACAAAGATAATCTTTATCATTTTGATAATGATGAGATTTCTTATGATGTTAATGATTTACCACTCATGCAGATAATTTACTGGCAGCCCATCTCTGTTTCCTCCACTCTCAAATTACCCCCATGCCATTTAAAACTTATTTCACTATCAATCATTCATAGGCTGAATTTTGGTTGTATGACCAGAATTGAACAGAAATCAAATTTTTAAATACTGACGACAAAACTACTGGATGTTTAAAAGACTGTCATTCTTTGTGATGGGTGATTTCTATGCATTTCAATAACAAAAATGATAAGAACTTTAAATAAAACCAAAATGCTCTAAAATGTTTATAGCAAAAATCGGCCAAAAATATAATTTCACAAACAAATTTACATGAATAAAACATTCCTAGAGCTATACATGATAAATTCTTATCATTACTTTTATCGACAGAGTCAATAATGAAACATGCCGTACTAGATTGAAGGACTTGAAGTAGCTGTATCTAGCAATAGTCGAATTATGTATGTGGAAAGCTCTGCGTTGTTTTGATCAAGACAGGCTAACAAGACACTCCTGAGAACTTGGTCTGAGGGCTGGTTGTCCAACAGCAACTCAAGGGCAGCCACCCTCACACTACTGTCATAGATAGACTTGCTTTGGTGGAAAATTCTCAGCATGGCAGATTTCACCTTGAAAAAATGATGAATTAGATATATAGCAAGATTTCAGTGATTGTTAGAAGTTGCCCAACTGCAATCAGGACACAAGTAAACCCAGACCATAATCATCAATAAAAACATGGCTTCCTGGTCATGACTTTTGTTGAATGTTATAACAAAAGGCAAATTTCTAAAATGGAAAAAAGAAACAAGAAGAAAAAAACCCACTTATGAGCTAATACCCTTTGCAAATTTACCATGAAACTATTATCAAATTTAAGACAATGGCGCAGCATTTGATGCTTTGACTAACAATGCACTTTGTAACTATTGACTGCATATCAGAATTTGTCTGATAACTAAGTCACAGTAATACCATGTAAAGTTTGGAATTCACAATGGAGCAGAAACAGTTAGAAATGGCAACATCTATTGTACAAGATCAGATGAAATCAGTCATGTCAAATTTTTCACGTATCACATTATTGTTGTCAAGAGAAAGAGGAATGAGTTTAGTTTATCTACAAGAAGAAAAAAAAATTGTCAGTGTCAGCTATGGCTCTTCAGTGCTGAGATATTCAGATTCAAAGTTCACCACTATGATCTCTGGTCAGTAAAATCCAATTTTCTCCATGAATCCTCCGAAACACAACTTGTGAGACTATGTTTCTAACTTTTATAAGTTTATTGATTAAAACATCAGCTTGATAACTTGTTTTAGTTTATTCTCCTTAAACATTATTCATATTTCTTTCTTCACATATGGGCATAAATTTTCAAAGGATGAAGCAAATGCTATAACCTGGCACTCACCTCTGTGGTAATGAATGTTCGTGGCATGCGCCTGAAAGCTGAGATGGCCGTGGATGCAATCATGGAATTGGATGGTGACTCAGCAAAGGGCAAGATGGCAGGAATTGTGTCAGGTAAGCCAGCATTGCCCAGGGCCCGCAGATACATCAACTTACAATTCTCATCTTCACATGCCGACAGCCCAGAGGTCGTCATGGTGGTGAATTCGTCAATTATCTGTTACACCATCAAACAGAACTGGTGTCAGCTCAGCAAATCATAAACTTTAAAATGCAATGGATTTTTCCTAATTAATTCTCCTAAGAAAACTAGATGAGAGCTAAAGTTACTTTATCAAATATTACATCTAGTTGCTCAAATTGGCTAACCTACCCTGGAATCTGGTCAATCATCAGGTCTGATCTTCACCAGCCACTTTTTCTTAACTTTGATACTTAGAAAACAGTGCTAGGACAAAAACTACTGCATTTCCCCACACTGATGGGGCATAGTGGAGTGCATCAGTTCACCAGTCTTCATAACCAAGAAGTGGATCATAGAAAAACATAACAATTTAGAATCATGGCTCACATGCATGCATAGTATCTGTAGAGAGATAAATTACTGGGACTTTTCATGTACAAATTGAAACTATCACTTGACTCTTCTGTACTTACTGGATATTTGCTCTGTTCTGGAATCTGGCAAAATGTGTGCACTATGGCACCCAGGGAGAGTAAGAGTGATTCCTGCAGGCTTTCACTGGGAATTGGTTTCTTCAACACTGACTGTAATAGATTGTTAAGAGCAAATGTGAGCATTTTGCTTGTTCTGGAGTGAAGGAGAAGACTGTCAACTATACAGATGTCAATGATACTACTTGCAGAAGAACATCCCTACTCCAGCCTTTCATGGTGAACTACTATGATTTTTTTTTTTTCTGGTGATTCTACTGTTGGGTTAGGAATATTGTGACCCCTTTCATAATTACTTATATCTTGTCCACAAGATGGTAAACCACCAGCCTTTATGGTAATGGACAGATACAAGACTATGACAGTCTGATGAGACTATATAAATTATGCTGTCAGATTCATTGTCTTATATGATTATACTAGCATATTCTCCAAGCAGACAAGAATATTTGCAATCTTCATTGCTGAGTTGATATTTCAACGTTTTTGTGTTCCTTCAATCCCAAATAAATATCCTCAATCAAGAAAAACACTCAACTGCATGATAAGGTATTGCCTCCACAACATTTGTCAAAATTCAAATATTGCAGGGTACTGGTATTAAAAAAGTATATTCTTAAGATGTATAGAAGATCGGAATATTAAATACTGTTTAATTAAATAGAATTTCCATACTATACCAAGAGATCAGTTATCAAAGAGTGGGATGGATGAGATGAATATGCAGCGGCAAAGAGGAATCTCTGTGGATATTCTATTGAGTCTGCATCACCGAATTCCAACAAATCCAACAACGCCTCCCTTGCTCCTTCAGTTTGAGTTGCAGTGGCGACATCTATCAACTGTTGACTGACATAGGGCAAACCACAATACAATTAGTCTATATCTGATGAAAAATTTCATTGCACAACACAGTAAAAACTTAAGGATTGGGTAACTGATCATAGCCACCTTTCCTTGTACCACATAGGTCAAACAGAGCAAGGCAAAAGATTAAATTTATTTACAAGCCATTTTTTGGTTATTATATTAATTTCTGTTCTTCGAAAATGAAACTAATTTCAGTTTCTATTTCTGAATAATGTAAAACATAAAATTCTGTAGTTTGTAGCTGTCATTAGGCTCAAGAGTGTCAGAATATTACTGTTTTCATAACCGTGATTACTGCCAGTCAAGAACTGACAGCTTGGTCCAAATGACAAAATAAGAAAAACATGTTACTGATTTGCCTTTCATTTGAAAAGTATAATGCACAAATCTTTCAATATGTTGGACCCAGGTCTCTAGGGTTAACTGTTTTCTGTGTAGATTCAAATCTACAAAGTATAAAAAAAAAAAAATTGTTTGCTCCATGAAGCAAAAGTGGATGATCCCACTGGCTCATAAGATTGCAGTACCCAATGACATGGCCATAGCTATACATGGTTAAGTTAGTGTAAAAAGGCTACCTACACAATGCTGTAACTATCTGGGCTGGTCAGGAGTTCCAAGATAGTTTTCTTGCCAGAACCACGGAAGCTTCTCAACATTTTAGCAAAAGCTTTAGCTGATTTCACAGTGGCAAGGTTCTCTGCCTTCAGGTCTTCCGAGAGATTTGCTGCCAGATTCTTTGGCTACAAAAGAATAATTCGAAAGATGATCATACTAAATTCACTTCAACATATCTATTATCATAAACCTCTGAGTGTGTTGCAAACAGCTGATATTCATAAGTGTATGAAGATAATTCACATGCAACACTGTAATTACCTTATGACCTGTAATATAAACCTGCAATAAATAATCCTATGGACCTCAAAAACATTCTCTGTCTTTATATGCGGCTCAAAAAATTGTTGTACACAGTCATCGTTTCGACCTGTTAAATATGAAACAGTCTACATGTTCCTATCATTTTATCTTAAAATGTGATAACAAATGAACAGTAAATTTGTGAAAGAATTAAATTTGAAAATTATACTCAGTAAAAAAACATATGCAACAAACTGCACTCGAAAGAAACCTTAAGGGGGTAAGTGGGTGAAAATTTCAGATTTGTTACTTCATCAGACTAAGAAGAGAAACTTTGACATATTGTTGTGTAATGACTGGGAAAGATGTTTTTCACTTTTAATTTTTTTTTTTTAAAAATGATGGTTTCCATGGAAACAGCGGCCATCTTGAAAATAAACACAAATCATAGAGTCTTAAAATTTCAAAAACTACTTTATCGACAGGGTTATTTCTGGTGTCAAAACTTAGTTTACGGTCATATTGGGACAATAAGGTGGTTAGTTTTGTCATTTTACACTTATCTTTTTTTATATAAATTTTTCAAAAATTGACACTCAATGCTAACCAATGAAATACAGGTTGTAAAACAAAAAAAAATTATCAAAAATTTTTACTACAGAATACAGCCATACCAAATAACCTATTGCCCAGACTAATAATCAGAAAATATGTGTGCCAAATTTCAGCCCTATAGAGTGTATATTTTTTGAGATTTTAAGATTTTAAAAAAAAAATTTAAAAGTCTTAAAATCTCAAAAAGAATGCACTCTATAGGGCTCAAATTTGGCACACACATTTTTTTATTATTAGTCTGGGCAATAGGCTATTTGGTATGGCTGTACTCAGTAGTAAAAAATTTTGACAATTTTTTGTTTTGTTTTTTCATTGGTTAGCACTGAGTGTCAATTTTTGAAAAATTTATATAAATATAGATAAGTGTAAAAGGACAAAACTAAACACCTTATTGCCCCAATATGACCGTAAACTAAGTTTTGACACCATAAATAACCCTGTAGACAAAGTAGTTTTTGAAATTTTAAGACTCTACGATTAGTGTTTTTTTTTCAAGATGGCCACCGTTTCCGTGGAAACCATCATTTAAAAAAAAAATTTGAAAGTGAAAAACATCTTTCCCAGTCATACACAACAACATGTCAAAGTTTCTCTTCTTAGTCTGGTGAAATAACAATTTGAAATTTTCACCCGCTTACCCCCTTTACACTTGTCAATCACAAGAATGTAAAGAACTATCTGTATTTTTCACACAGTCATGAGTTTTTCATGGGTAAGAATATATTATGTGGATATAGAGTAATACAAGTGAAGTAAATTAAACATCAGCTTTCCCACATGGACAGCAACTCATGTCCAGCACATGCTCCTAATAGAAATAACTAGTGTCAGATTGGAATGTAGCTTTTAATTGGCTGGCATAATAAAAAAAAAAGCCCTGATTTCAATAACTTTTTTCAAAGATTATAAAACTATCGCCAAATAGAATTTATTGCAAACATATGCAAGGCTAACAGCTGTTCCAAAAAATAAGTCACCCAAGTGTGAATAAATGACGTTCACAATTTTGACACCATACTTTATTCATTCTTATGCTATGAAAGCTCTCAAAGTGTGATACAATGTACTATCAAATTGTGAATAGCATCTGCTATTGTGTACAGACTTTGGTGAGGGGGCACAGATATTTGACTCAATAATTATTTACTTTTTCTCTTCCATGTATTTGCTGCATCTCTTATTTCTGTGAGATTGGAGCAATTTTTTAAGTTCTTAATATATCTTGATGTACGGAACAAAACATTTTGGTAAGAAGCTCATATAGAAAGAGATTGTGAGGTGTCTTGTCGACTGATATCAATGATGTTATATCTGATAACAACAGCTAACTTAGAAATCCATAGGGCCATCATTTTAAAGTCCAGAAACTCACAGATTCACATCCTTCTGTGCACTGTTGAAATTCTTCTTCACTGGGCAGGAGAGTGACTGATAACTTAGAGCCTAATTCTAGGAGAAAAGAAAACAAAGATCATAAATATGACTATGGTACACTCATCATTCACTCCATTGAAATGCAATTATTCTTTCAATCAACACCATATCATGATTAAACATTATTTGACTTTTAACCTACACCGCATCAAGTTTTATATAAAAAACATTCAGAACTAGATAATATAATTGGGACAATATCACTTTGATTTATTTACATAGAGCACCAAATACTGTTGTCAGCCACATCTCTGATCTGTCATGGTAAAATAACATGAATGAGATAATTTTGTTATCTGTTGTCTTAAAATGATATTATATCATCTTCTATGTTGAATCAGTCTAGTTTTGTTCAAGTTTCAAGGGCATACAAGATTGATCATACAAATAATGTTTCAAGATTTGTTCATGTAAAATTATATAAGAACAGACAAAAAAGCCTAAGTTAGAGACAAAGCTGCATTGATATAAATGCATTCTCATACCATGAGATTTTATTTACCCACATATATATATATTAGTTGTATTTATTAAATGGTAATTATATTAAACCGACCATGTCAGCTTGTACATTTCTATGAAAGTGATGAATGAAAGGATTGTAATATGTTCACTCCCTACTTCACCCCACACACTCTGATTCTTAATATTTCAGTATCCAATTTAATTGTACAATCTCTCCAGCTTGGATGACAAGCCTTATTTATTCTTACCTGATTCAGCCTTGGAGATGGCATTCTCAAAACTAGTTGCCAACTCAGAACCACTGCTCTCTGCGTCATATTTCAAATTTTGACTGAAAATGAAGAGAACAATCAAATAAAAATACATTGCATGCCTAAAGAAATGAAATAATTTTACAAAGTATTTAGCAGGAATCGCAAATATATGATGAAACTGTTTGATGTTCAACAATGTTTCTGACTTTTCATGATGAATTCCTATGTTCATTGTCTTAGCAGTGGTGTTGTTTGTAACTTTAGCCATCTCTCGAAGCAAAATAAGAACAGTGTAATAAGAAATCTGTTCACCCCAACATCAGCAACTGTGCACTATTGTGTGGCACTGAAAAGTCATCACCTTTTTTTTCATTTAAATCCTTAACTTCTTATTTTCCCTTTTTTTTTTATGATAACAACATATTTGGGTGTTGCTATGCAGGCAATAAACAGGAAAAAAACCTCAAAAATGTTAATCAAGATATAAATTTCATTGTATTGTTATTATTGTTACTATCGTCTGCTTTAACAGCCGTGGGAAAAGCTTATCCTCATACTTGGGGTCATCACTATTACATAACTTGCACATTTGCTCAATAGTTGACTTATCTTTGTGCATCAATGATTTTCCACAATCACAGAGAAAATTCTGCTTTGTATCTTTGCTCTGTGAAGTTAGATCCACACCTAACTTTTTCACTGTTTTTATTATGTTTCAAACAATTGCCACTAAATTTGTGCCCCACAAACTGATGACAAAGGTTGACAAATTCTCCATGATATGGCTGTGCACAGTTGTGACCTTGAGTTCAATTTTTGCTGGAGTATTATGTTTTGTGTTGGTGTGCTGCATCTGAGCTAAGAAGATTATTTACAGTATACAAGCAATAAATATTCATTCTTGTAAGAACAAATCACCCACAAATATCACTATAGAAAGTCATAACATTTGTTTGAAATAGGGAAAAAGAGAAAAAAAATCATGACAATAATTAAAAATGACAATAATTAAAAACAACAATATGTCATTAAGTTAAGCAAATAACCTATGGAAATTTGTGAAGAATGTATTAAAAACAAAGTGAAAAAAAAATATCAAGTAAAAAAGTCCATGAAAATTACTATGAACTGTCCACAAAAGTTAGCCAAAAAGTTTATGAAAATCAGTGAAACAAAATCTTTTAATGCTTATAAAACGTACATGGAAGTGGCTCGTCCATTCAAAGCTGCCCTGAGGTTGAGATAGGTCAACACTTGCTGAGTACCAGTCACGCTATCCATGATGCCATTCTTTAGATGGTAGCGTTGAATGGACTTGATGTACATGCTCACTCCCAAAGCCTTGCATAGTATAATCAGTTGGACGTGAGTTGTGACAGTAAAAATAGTCATCATTGATTTCAGCATCAAATATCAGAAATCATTATATTCCACTAGATAACGAAAACTTAGTAATTATTATGTCTTATGACACAGCAAATGCTAGTAATACTGTATGCAGTTTTGATTGTTGAATTGAAATGTATGCTTATAGGAGGCTCATCATTGCAATTTCATTTTCAAAGACTTCCTCAAGACATATAAGAATAAAGGAATGCTGTTTAGGTTGACTGCTATGATTATGAGAAAAGAAAATAATGACCAATATCGTGGTCTCTTTTGTTTTATCTTCCACACTTGTAAGAATAAGATAGCTGTGAATAATACAGAACAAAATAGGACATACAAATCATTCACATAATACAATGTAATTCTGCTTACCCTGTTGGTATTGGAGAACTGGCTGGCAATTTCCAGATTCTTACAGTCAGCCTTTGCGCGATGTACCTGGCCAGGCTCGGGGGTTGTATATGTGACAAAGCACTCACCAGAGACATCTACCTGCAGTCACCATATACAATTTTTGTGTTAATTAATCCCGCCAGGTTCTACAAACAGAATTGCTATATGTGCTACATGTTCAGCTAAAATGGCAAGCAGTTTATCATAAATGTCTAACCTTGAAGTCACGCATCATCATAAGGTGTCTATCTGTAGCTATCAACAAATCTGATGTTCATTAAGTGGACATAGCAGTGTCTTACGCTTCATCTGATATTCAATTGAGTACAAAAATCAGACACTGAATGCCCCAGAAGTTACTTTAGGTGACTGAATTTGAGATATTCATCACTGCCGTTTGCTGTCTTTTAGTGAAGTGAAATAACTGTTTTACAGATTTATTTGTCATGGTATAGGGACTAAAATCACCATGTAGTGACTACTGTACCACTACCACCTTTCAGTTTCTACTATAACACTATTACAACATGCATGCCAGAAACAAGGTTTGGACGCTATTTCTGTGACAAACACGATCAGCGAATAAGAACTGGTTGATATATTCTTCAGTGAATAAGGAAAACTGAAAAGGGTTACTTCCATGGTTAAAGAACTGAAGGTTTTTTGAAATTAACACAGGTCAGAGACAAGGGACTTTTTTTTTCACTATTTGGTCTATATGTGGAGGGCAAACCAAGGTGATGATATACAGGTACATAACGCCTCACTGGTATCTTTACCAAATCTTGAATTGTTCAGATCATTTACGTTCATCTTCAAGCATATCTAACCATCTTATCAAAATGACAAATCCTTTTATGTGGTTTATCCAGCAGAAACTATAGACATGATGATGACAGACTTTGTATTTACCATTATTTCATCATAAAGCTAATTGTTTCATCAACATGATACCCAAATTAATGCAAGTAACAGACACTGCAAATATTTCCTTTCACAAACATTATGCACTCTTAAATTCATTCTTATACCAGGACATTCTTATTAAGAATGAGCTTCCCTTGCTCTTTGACAGAATTGTTTTAAATGAATTTTCATTCACACCTTTTATTCAGGTCACCAGAATTACTCCCAGAAGACAATTCAGTTTGCAGAGAGGACATTTTCTAACAAGTTCAACTTCTTTCAGACCAAAACCTTTCCTGAGATAAAAATCTGATTGCAGCAATATTTTGAAATTGTTCATAAATATAATGTTAGCTTTTTTTTTTTTTGGTTTCTTTTCTTTTGATGAATCTATTTCTGATGCAAAATACTTGAAACAGCATTACTCTTTGTCTTATCCTATTTACATGGTTTTCAGCATCTAAATCAAAATCAGCTGATGACAAATATAACTAATCTCTTATCACAATTGTGTAAAATTGTGTCAAGGTATTTTCTCTCATTCTAAATATACAGCCATCCTTCTACGGTTCAGGAAAATTTTTTCAGTTCTGACATAAATTTTGAGATATAAATACCTTAATTTATCTTCAAATTCATAATTATCAACTGCTGCACTTCATACCTCAGTTCTCTCTACTTGTCTCTCCTGTACTTGAAACAAAGCCACAATTCCTTTCTTGATATTTCGACTAAAGATGGAATCTTTCTCCACAAAGTACAATTTCTCCACTCCATCGTCTGTTAGCTGGAAATACACTGGCAAGAGCAAGGAACCTCCTAGTTCTTTGGTGACATCAGGGCGAATAACACTGGTAGCAGAAGCTTTGGTAATCTGCGATAAAATAAATTAGCATTGTTTTATCTCACAAAGTTGTGGACTAGTTATTCTTGAATTAAATATCTCATTATGTCTCTCGACTCTACTAGGACCAACTGTTGAGAACATGAGTTCTGATTAAAAAGACTTCATCAGGTGAAAAGAAAGTTTGTTTCCACCTAAAGCTGCAACAAAGTCCAAAAATCTGACAATTCCTAACTTGAAGTCAGAATATCAATTCCTAAGTAATGCTGTAGTCTTGTAGAAACCTCTGGAGGTGACCACTGCTATTTCATCTCACAAAACGATAGTGGCTTAAATCATTATTAGCACTTCAAAACATTGACCAAATAAAAAATGTTTGGAGCACAAGTTGTTTGATGTGTGATGTCATTATGATTCCACTGAATTAATACATAGTTCTAGTGGCCCATTTCTCTTTCAATAACATTATCTGATAGCTCTCATGCTCTGAAACACCATGAGACAACAGCTATATTTTGGCATAAAGAGAGCCTATATCGTAGAGCAATGACAATGTGCAAGTCCTTTTCATTAGAGTTGTTATATATTATTTTATATGAATGATATATAATTATCATGAATGATCCCAATTTATGCAGTTGTTGTAGCTGTGATTAGCATGTCTCTGCCAGACTTATTTGCTACAGAGATTAATTCAATGGGAGATTGTTTCGCAGATTATCTGTCCTCCCAAAGAGGGACTCGAGTAAGGGGAGATCATTTTGACCAGCCGTATTACTTCTCTTTGCCAACAAAAGTGGTGTTGAGTAAGCAGTGTAAAGAGGAAAAAATTCCTTTACTTCTTGTCATTCGAGAGACCGATCGCCAACAAAATTGATAAAATTATAAAAATAAATAGAAAACATTCTCTTTAGATCATAATTTTTTTTTGAATTTTTCATGGTGTATGTTTCAAGGGCACAAAAGTGATTTTTTTCCTCTTTTACACTGCTTGTTCACTCCCTCTTTTGTCTGGTACAGGGAAGTAATAGGACTGAGCACAACGATCTCCCATTGTTAAAATTAACGATATAAACAACAAAGATATATTGACATAATAAAGAATGCCTTCTATTTCTTAATCCAATTTTTGGTCTTGAACCTCTTGGAAGTCCTTGAAAACATGAAATGCTAGTCCCTTCCTGTTACATGCTTCTTTCAATTTACATTTAAATTATTTCTTCCAATTTAAGCACAGTCCATGCAGTGTCATAAGGTCTGACACTTGGACAGACATTTACAAAAGTCATGCAAAGTTCATTCTATTAAAGATCCAGCTGAATATAACTAGTTCGCTTTGATGAAATATTTCAGGCTGTCGACTGATAAATTGAGTTTTGGGAAGATCCTGATTTGTTAATTCAGGAAGGTTTCTTTAATTAAGTAAAAGCTGAAGTCTAGATTATGCATGTAAGTCAATTAATGTTATTTTTAACATGAATAAGTAACAAGAGTATCAATATACATAAGACAGCAAGACAAAAAAAAAAAAAAAAGACTGAAAAGCTTTGTAGTTTGAATGCAAGCAATAGCCCTTCACCTTGACAGATACAGCAATGTTTAGTGTTCCAAAGCACCCGAAATTCTTTCAGATTGTAACAAGATATATGAAATGGCAAAAAGTCTATATATAGGTTGACTTATATTCTTTACAAGAGTGCTCGATTCTTTACAAGAGTGTAATGGTAACTTCCCTCATAAATACAAGTAGCAGTATTTCATTACAATATACACTTATTTTTACAGAACTTTTATACCACAGTTCTTCCCACTGTGCATGGGCAAAATATGTTTACAATATAAATGATTTTATACAAATTTGTAAACACCAAGTTTCAACAACAGCGATAACTTGAAACAGAGCGCGGACCAATAGACAAATAAAAAATAAAAAAAACCGAGCCAGATTACCACCGAAAGAAATCACTGCGCGCGCAAAGCATGAGGACATTGAATGTTGGTATCGGCAATGCGAAATGTCAAAGTCTGCGACTGTTGGTGTAGAGATCTGACGGAGTAGTCAACTGAATGGGGATCGCTTCAACCAGCCAATTTAATTTCCCATGTCAAACAAAACGGCAAAGCAGAAATGAAATGGTACACTGATCTTGAACGCTATTTGGATTCCCACCACCAAATCAATGCATCGTAAACAGAACTTGCATGGCTGCACTGTAGCGAGTTTGACACGAAGTCAAAACATCAAATACATTAATACGCACTGATCTGAAAGCTACATGATGAACTTCAACGAAGATCACTTCTCTTCTGTCTATATATGCCCATGAGTATCCACTTTTTCTATACTTGTTTTTCGTTGTTGCTGTTCCGCCTGATGCCAGTTAAATAATTATTGTTAGATCCATATCTTCAAAACAGAGCTTGAAAGATAGAAATTATGGAATCTGACCTGCACACTATATAAATGTGTGTATACATACACGTACGATGCTTTGTTTTACACAGGCTACCGTTCATAATATTCGTAAGTGTTTAGTAATATATTACATCAGTATCGGATTACTTTACTTAAACCTCAACTGCATTGTACTTTTGAAAAACGAAAATGAGAAGGCAATGCGTACTGAACGATTTATTTTTATGATTAAGATTAGTTTTTTCAGTTAATTAGCGTAATGTCTTTGATCACTGTACCAGTGCACGCTTAGTGCATCCCCATCCAGTGATTTTGTCCACAGACTTACGTATTTACCCACATTTATCTACCAACCTACTTATCTATTCATCTATCCACGGATCTACTTAACAGAGACATAATAGAAAGCTACCGTATAGATCTATAAGAATGCAAATGGTAGCGTTCATGTAATTTGTGCAAATTCCTATCAAGGGACAACAGAGATTGGATTTGGTGGTGATGGATTTAGCAAATTACAAGAACGGGTTCATTATATCAAAATTTGAATCTTACTGCAAGGCTACTTATAATGACACTTTTAGGGTTAATCTTTGTGTAGTTCATCCAAAAACAGTTTGAGTTAATATACTATCCTCAGATCATCTCACTTTTGTTAGACTTCGCACTTCGTAAGCCTAAGACTACTTAACCAACTCGTTCATTATAAGCGCGTTCATTATCCTGTTGTTGGATAAGAAGCGGTAATCTATCACAGGTTCAGACTGGAGTGCCGAGTAGTAGCACTCTCACTCTCAGTCATGGTCTAGCGTCTTTGTGATGCCGGTCCTGGCAAAGGGTTGAAAATCTTCTGTGTGCAAGCCTGGCCTCGTTTCATGTAACAGAAGTATCCCTTTCCCCCTTTTTTATATTCATCTCCGGATCAAGTCTGTCTGTCTGTCCATCCGCCTATCCATCCATCCACTCACCCATCCATCCATCCACCCATCCATCTTTTATATCATTATTTTATTTTATAAAAAATAATATATGTGTCTATATCATGCCTAGCTTCGAAAAACATAAGTGTCCTAAGAACATTCATAAACAGACAATGGAAGTGACCCGGACTCCAGGGAACACATGGGCTAATTCAAAACTGGTGTCATAGATATAATATAGTCGTACATACACAGCAAGTTTCATGTCAGCACAGAATAGTTTTCAAGATACTGGAAGAAGAGGTTTGGACTCTAAGAATCAAAACTGGAACACAGTACATGCAGCTCTATAACGTCTGTAGATGTATAGTCCACTAAACTCAAGGCCCTTGCTAAACCTGCAAATTTCAATAGAAAGGTTGGCGCATCCGGACATTGGTAATAACTTACTAACAATTAATTAAAAATGAAATATATAGGCAATATTTACATTGACCTGCCAAGAAATGAAGTTAACGATGAAGTATAATGACTCTGGATTAAATTGGCCCTCATTTTTCCACTTTTGAAACAGCTATGATGGCTATATATTCAAAGATCTTCAAAGTTTATACAGCTACTCTGGACGAGGCCGAATCCAAGATTAGACACAGGCTAATGTTATTAGTTATTAGCATACACATTAGGCTATCAATCCAGAGAGTCAATGAAGTCACAGGAAATGCCCAGAGAGCTAGATGTATATGTGGGCCCTACATAAAACAGTGCAATGGGCTATGTGTCACTAGATTAAATCTGTCTTCTGACACTTCCATGACTGAACAGTGATAATCAGTAGCCTATCTACAGATCTTCGGAGGAGACAAATCTAAACTGGACGGAGCTGAATCTGTATACAGGCTAATTAGAACTGAGCCTACACGTTCAACTATTAACCCCGTGAGACAATGAACCTACAGGAAATGTTCAAGGAACAACATGTACATAGTGCAGATCCTCTAGGCCTCACGAGGTGGAAGTCACTAAACTGATGAGGCTACGGAGATGATTAAACTCGATAAGTTCCTTCCCCCCTCCTCCTTTCATTCCCACCCCAATGTGAACTAAAAATAGAGCAGACCATAAATACTACACAGATCCCTCTTGTCCATGTCAGAACTGGTTGCCTTTAATCAGTCACTATAATGTGAGTATGTGTGGGACAGCCGATTTAATAAGATACGTAGCCTACAGTCTGTGGCTGGCGGGAGTTTATCATCACTAGTGAAAGTGATCGGGGCCAAAGGTTTACCACCGACAGAACATTCAATGACACTTAAACTGGTTTGGATGAAGCACGAAAGGGAGAGGGAGAAGATAAAAACGGGGAAATTTTGTCAGGGATTGGCTAACAATTCACATACGACGTTTGAAAGATAAACAGGGACTGCAAACTTTTAACACTGAAGACAACAACATCGCCCACTCTGCTGAAGTGGAATATCTATATTCGTTCTATATCACAATGAGTTATCCGTGTGTTCATTGTCCGTTAACCGAGCTTTCACAGTGATATGATATCAGAGCTTAACATGTGAAAACTTGATGAAACCAAAGAAGAATTTTTCCAATCACACATGAGAGTGATCGCTGGTCAAATGACTTTTTTGTTCACAATGAGGACACGAATTTTAAAAGAAAAAGACATTTTAAAAAATGGAAATGTAAATCACACGATATATTGCGCACTATGTGAGGAGAAATGTCATCGGTAACAATTCCACACAAACAGTTCTGATGAAAAAAAAAATAATAATGACAGCAGAAGCCTTTTGGCTTTAGATCAAGGTCTAGTCCAGATAGGCCTGTTCAGTCGTAGGATCTAATTCATGTTCGCCCTCGAACTGAATTTACACCATTATTATTCCTTTATCTGAATTTCCCACAATAATATTAACACAGTGCGATTTTTCTTTCTTTTTTTTTTTTTATGTTGGGGCTCTCCTTTTTACATTAAAACATGCACACACAAAGGGAGAAGAGTGAGCGAGTCATTGAATGACTGAATGAGTGAGTGATTGTTAAAAAAAACCGCCCAGATTGCCACCATGAGATGACTTTCAATGTCATCGAAAAGGACCTGTTTGTTTTTCTTAAGCCTTTCAATCCAAAGAAAGTAGGATTATCTCGGCTTTTAGAAGCTGCTAATTTTGGTGAGAAATTTTGTGGGTAGAAATTTGGAATTTGGAAACTTTGCCCGGACAGCGGCACGCAGCCTACTCTTTCATCGATT
>JBCEWB010302941.1:0-22244 GCA_039654565.1 Peronia peronii | reverse complement strand
AGAAGAAAATGGATAGAATAGAGAGCAACGCCGGAGGTTCGTTTTCTTGCTTTATTGTCACGTTATGCATGGCCGTTTTTATGTTTATGTGTGTCATTTTTAATATTTTTTATAATTAAAAAAAAAAAATTATTCGATGGCATTAGAAATGACGTGTTTCTGTGTGCGTGGATTTGTGTGTGTGTGTGTGGGGGGGGGGGAAATGGCACATTATTGTGTGGTTATGAATAGTTTGACTTCGTTGGGAAATTATAGATATAGATCTGTCTAACCATGTCTTTGCTTCGTACGACCACCAGTCGCATGTCAGGAGGCGCATTTGTGTAAGGATGGGCTTTCTGTTGTCTTCAGGCGAGTCAAGTATGTGTTGGTAAAGTACCTGTGAAACTTGGAACAAAAAACAAAATGGAAAGGACGGTGTGTTTGTTCACTACTATGATTAGTTCCTGGGTGATTGTTTACATTGTTTGCTACTGATATGTCACAATATATTTTGCTGACTTCAGGCTGAGGTGAAATTTCCAAAAAGTACAGTTTTCTCTCTAGCGTCACGTTTTTTTTTTGTTTTGTTTTGTTTTGTTTTTCTCAAAAGATCTACTGCGCGGTGCTGATGTACTTCGGCCACAGCCATTTTAAGTCCGCTGACCTTGTGGCAAACGTCCGGGTTTTTTTGACGTCACATGCAATTGGTACATAGAATTATTGGCGAAATAGGTGATAGATGTGTATGCAAAACAATGCTCATGTTACTATGTCATACGTTTGAGGATACCTTGATGTTGAGCAAAATTTTATAAAAACTGTGTTACTGGGATTTTTCCTTCTCCCTCTCTCCACCTCTCTCTGTCCCTTCCTCTCATCTGCCTTTCTGTTTCTCTACTGTCTTTATTCCCCCTCCCCCCCCTTCCAACTCTCTCTCTCGCTGGCTGTCTTCCTCTCCCTCCTTTCCCACCTCCTTTTATTCTCTTAAACATATAAGCTCCTTTCTGCTCGAAATGTTTCAGTGTTACATTCTTTTGTTTTCAGTTTTTCTTCTTGCCTGCCACATACTAAACTTAGTCCTTTGGCTGCCCATTGAAGACATAATATTATTGTCTTTTCTTTAACCCTAGAAGCGTCAAATGATCGATCTGATCAAAGATTGAAGACTCACTCATAACACGGAGTGGCCGAAAAGTCCCGGACACTAATTTCATGTGCTTTGTGGGTCACCCTGATGTTTATTTGAATTACAATATATCGGCTTTCATTTTCTGCTATTCCTGATATTTCTGCTATTTCAACTTATTTTTAAAGATGTGTCCATTAAGTTCATTTCTCTATCCTCATGCAATGACTTGGGACTTTCCGACCGCTGTGTACTTTACGTGAGAATTCCTATCCATAATAGCATAATAGTCAATTACTTTATTACTGATAGGTGAGCGACCAAACATAATCTTTGAGTATGAAACGTGAATAAATTTCGTTCTAGAAACAGTGTTACCTAAGCAGTAGATGTAGTTTCTGCTGACGCTAATAGGGTTAATGAAAGTGATGGGTGGGCGGATCGGTGTATAGGACGAAAGATAGTAAACTTTGATCGTGCAATGATAATACGTCTGGGTCATCCAGTGACAAACATTATCTAGGAAATCGGATATCCTCACAACAGACAAATCATCAGTACTGTTTTCCACAAATAATGGCTTACTCGTCGTGATGGGTTTGAAAGCACATAAATCTGTACGTAAGGACACGGAAAAACTTACTGTTCACTATTTCTCAAGCCTCGGGTACTTTGGTGGCCAAAAACTGCCATCAACAGTCTAGACATAATGACCATTATGTCTCTGCCTCCCCCCCCCCCTCTCTCTCTCTCTCTCTCTCTCACTCTCCTGTAGAAGAGACATCTTATGTCGTGACCAATAGTTGATCAGTCACACCTTCCATGCTTTGTGTGTTTGTTTCCGAGCATATATGTCCTTTTGCAGAACCTTGGAGCAAACTCAGAGTATGACAGGCTGAATCCAGTTCCCTGCACAGTTTATTCAGAGATCTTGTGCTTAGTTTCCTGCTTGTCTTCTATCAACTATTTACGCAACTGGCCTTTAGTGTAGATCAATATAGAGCTAATTTGAACACGAATGCATATTATTATCCTCTGCAGAGTGATGTCTCTAGATTTCTCATTTTATCTTGTTTTTTTTTTTTCCCAGCCAATCTAATTCTGCAAGGACCTACTGATGGAGCCCACGTGATCGGTGATGAGGCTGTTTTCCTCTGCGATCTCATTGACGCCGTCTCCACTCCTCAGAAAGGTAAGGGAAATTTTTACGTCTTACATGATAGGCAATAGCTCAGCCATTTCTCTGGCTATTCACCATCCAGTTTTGTTGTTGTTGTTGTTGTTGTTGTTTTTATTGTTGTTGTTGTTTGTTTTCTGTTTTTAGACCAAAGCCATTGTAAATGAATGAAATAATATTTTTGAGCTTCCATCTATTCACTTATGAATATGTAACTATTTTTAACAATTTCAGGTTTTCCGGGACATTTAATTTCTAGGTTTGAAACAACGGAGTTTTAGAAGATCCACTGAGATCATCAGTAGAAAGGACAGCTGCTGTTGGGAAAATAGGCTAAGCCGTTTGCAGGCATTGATTCGATTATGGATGAGGATCGTACAAACTATGGGTTGAAAAACATGAGTTGTTGACCTAGAATGGATTTAATTTGGGCTAGGCTCACCTGGTGGTGTAAAATGGGATGTTTGTTAAACATTGTGAATGATCACAACCGTGACTAGGATAATTATAGTCTTTATTTCTTTAACAGCGATCATTGGATTCACACTTTCTTCAAACTGTGTTGGAAAAAGATCATTGGATAATTTTGGCAGAGTTGAATTATAGGTACTTCATAGTATAAATATGAGGTCATAGAATCCTCCATAGAACAAACGTGGCAAGTCTCTTGTTATTGTTCCCATAAACCAATTATCAGGTCTTTTATCTGCTGTACAATTCATTACTGACCTTCTCAATTAGCTCTTGACAAAATTTTTTTGTATGTGGCCTTGTAATCCTAAGGAAGTATGATTATCTCAACTTCAAATGCCTGCCCTGTTTTGGTGAGAAGAATTTTTGTGGATAGAAATTTGGAATTTAGAAATTTTGCCCGGACAACTGTGTCTCTGCCTACTATTCATTCGAATGTTATTTATAAGATGCATAACATATGATACCTCCAAAATGTATTCATGCTTATCCGAGTAGGCTAGGCATCAAGCTTCCCTATTCAAGAAGCAGGGGATCCTTGAGCCACTGAAAAAAAAGAAAAAGCAGGTTCTTCTAATATTTTCCTGTTAGGATTCCAATTTCAAACCTGCGACGTAAGTTTTTTGCCGAGGAGAGATGCCTAATCTTTAAGCTGCAGCGATCCCTCATAAATAGCTATGGTACTCATACAGCGATCTTCTGTTCTCTAACTGTTGATATTGTGGCAAAAAGCCTGTGTAGCCATCATGCAAGGACACATTAGAATAATTGAAACACCACTGATATTTCTCATGTGAGAACTGTCATAAAATGATTTGCTTGCATTTTTACAGCAAGATTGAACTTTGTCTTGCTAGTTTGACAGCTTGTTTGTTAACTTGTATGTTTATAATATAAGTTTTAAATCCAATAATACAAAATTTTTATGGTTTGGAAATGATCAATAGAATGTTAACTGTATCGATCTTTCAGTTGACCAGCCTTACATCATAACATGGACGTTCCGACCCACTGACATGGACGCGGTCTCCACGGTGATGACCTCCATTCATCATGGCAACCAGCAGTTCACCTCGCTGACCCCTGACCCCGACAAATACCGGGAGACCAAGAGCCCCCATCTGGAGGTTAAGAACGTCTCCCTCTCGGATGCTGGCTGGTATGCATGTGCGAGTAACCTGACCCAAGACACACAGGGAGCCCATCTCCTGGTGGTTGGTGAGTTTAAGGTCATGGTGGGGAAGAGGCACTATGGAGACATTTAAATATCCGTAAGACTTACATATACACAGATCTAATGTCTTGTCTCTGTATCATCTCTTTCGAGGTTGACGTGAAATGGCTCGCCATCACTCTCTATCCTCCACTCTTCTGGTGCATTCCTCCAAAGATAGATTCGTCCAGTCCTTGTCCACATTCTTCGCTGTCTTCCTCTCACTTGTTTTCCTGCGATCTTCCCTTCCAGTATATTCTTACGGTTGGTGTTGGGTCTATTGATGTGACAAAAATATTATAATTTCCTAATGTAGATGTAATTATTCTTTTTGAAATGTCTTCTCTGTAACTGAAAATATTTTGGAATGAGAATGGAGGGAGAGGAGAGGGAAGAGGGAACTTCATAATGACCAACTCCTTGAATAGCAAGGGAAGCCATCCTGGAAATATCCTAGCATCAGCGAGCTTGAAAATGTATTAGTGTCTAGACAGAGGACAGAAGCTTAGCGATAGCTGGCAAAATGTGGGATCTTTGCTAGCATATATCTCTGGCATCTGAAGAGATAGAAAGCCAATCTTGGTGCTGTTTTAAATCTTGAGAGCTTGTCTTTCTGATGCAAGCAAGGATTTGCATTGCTCTTCTTATGTGGTGTAGATGAACTGTGTTAAAATGTATCAGTGTCTAGAAAGGAAATAAATCAGTAAGTAGCAAATGTGAGCATCTTTGATTGCATGTATCTCTGGAAGCTGGAAAGACTTAAAGTTCATTTTGATGATAGTTGCATAATTTGATTGTGGAGAAATACCAGATAAACGTGGTCCACTAGCATGTGTGTATGATATGTTGAATTTAGTGTTCTTCTTGTACCTGTGTTAAGAATATCAGATAACCATTTCCAACAAACTGATTGTATGTGAAATGCATGATTACCATCTTCTTTGTGAATATTAAATAACATTCTGTCATCTAATTGTATCGTGACTCACCCGATAAGTCTGAACCTCTTTATGTGTGTGTATGAAGTGGGAGACTGATTATGTGAATTACTCTCTGTCCACAGACCACCCAGTATGTCACAATGAGAAGCCAGATGTCTACTTCAAACAGAACATAAGTCTGGAGTGTATTGTTCGCTTTGGTGGACAGAGACATCCCATTGTGGACTGGAGGTGGGTCAAATTGTACCAACTGCATCATCTGTGTTCCTGAACAGTTGAAGACAAGTGAACACTTGGACTTTTTTAGTCTTTAATGGATTTTCCTTAACCCTGGGCTCTGCTGTCATGCACTTTAATTTCAGCTCCTGTGTCCTCTTCATTTTGCTCCTTCAGCCTTGAGTAAATATAGAAAAATTATAACCATAATATTATAGTGAACAAATTGCAAATAGGTGGACATTTTAGGTTGATAGCTAAAAGAATCCTGAAACAAATAACTACCTGTGCTGCTAACAAAATTTCTTGAGAATAATGCTGCAGTAGAAATCCTGAGAGATATAAACACAAACTGCTTCAACCATATTGCCATATTACCTGTCTCGGTCATGATATAACAGAGAACTATCATTAATTTACTGTGCAGATTTGGCAGCTTGCGGCTGAACTCCACCACAGAGATGGAGGAGAACTCAACCACGCTGAAGGAGCGGCTGGTGTTGGAGGCTAGTGAGCGGATCCGAGGTCACATTTACCATTGTGTTGTCTACTATCCTGGCCTCAAGTCTGTGGAGTGCCTGGCTCTGCCTGCCATCCAAGTCTACAGTAAGTTGATCAGTGGTCACCTGACAGGTGGCCTTACCAGTTACCTATCATATAGCCTGGAACCAGCTCCCTTCATTTTTCTATGGTCCATCTCTCTTAATGCATTTCTCAGCATAAGGCTCATCCATTTGAAAATATTGACAGAACAATAATTGTATTGCAAAAAGAAAATGAAAGCACCACTGTGCATATATTTCAGTGGAAACAAATTAAGGCACAGTGTCTTGTCAAAAGAAATATGGATTGGAATGTTCACTTTGTGATGTAACTTACAGTTATTTGACCTGGAGAAAAATGTATAGTAATAATGAACTTATGAACATCGAGAATTGTTTGTTGACATTTCCGAAGAACGAAGGCAAAGATCAGTGCTCACTTTTAGAGCACTTGTGGAGGGCAGATTATCTACTATCATGTTGCAAAAATCACCTGAATAATACCATGTAAGATTAGAACATCCCCTGGAGTCCTTGTATGCAAAATCTTTATTATAATGATACATGGTGGGTGGTAAAGAGTTGTATACTATAGTTCCGTATGATGATAATTGTTCAAGACATACTTGATTTTGCTCAGGCAAAAATAGAAATCGTCCTAGAAGAGCGGAACGAGGCATTTTCAAAGATTATTCGAATTATCATCAGTCCCTTGCATGGTAATATTTGGGTCTGGTCTGTGAATGTCTTAGTCTGATCCAGTCTCGTACATTTGTTCGTAATTTTTTTGCGAGAATGCCAGATGATGCAAATTTAAATTTCTATGATTTATTGAATGATGTTGTTGCCTCCATTGCAGGCCCTGCAGAGGTCATGGCAGTCCATGTTTTCCCTGTGACCAGGTACAACGAATATCCTGTAGGGTCAAAGGTTGTGCTCAAGTGTATCGGCCGTGGCTATCCCAGTAAGTTACGAGCCTCAGTTAATGGCATGTGTTTGTATTAGTGAACTTGATCTGTGAGAACATGGAATAGTTATTGATGAACTCTGTCACTTCAAGGAAATGTCCACAGTATGTGTTATATGTTTGTATACCATGCCAAATTCGTCTGACACTCTTCTTCAAACCAACAACAACCAAAACTTCACTATTTTCAGTATTAATTTTCACCTGCTGTAAAGAGTATTAAATTATATAATTTTAATTATGCTAGTGTTAATGAAAATACTAAGAATATACTATTACAGCAATAATATAAAATTCAGAAAAATATTAAAAAATACATTTTAAACTTAAACAGGAATACAAAAGTTACATCAGTATTTTGTTTTACCATATAACTTAAAAAATTTGAATAGTTCTTTTGCAAATATAAGACACTGTTCAACTAGTCAGATTTAAACAACAGTTTGGTTTGTGAGAGATTGCATACGGACACAGATAGGAAGGTTCACAGTCCAGTTGTGGGTCGTTGAATGCAAGGTCTGCTGCAGTTGTCAAAGTCCGTCAGTTACTTTACCTTTTGATATTGCCTTTCTTACATGAGAAACTGTTCATTTTCTCCTCTTTCTGCATCTCCCTACTGTGTTATGATATATCTCATCTTCATGGACATTACACAGACCCATTACATTTCCCTCCCTCCTGTCCCTAGTGCCCACCTACTCTTGGTCCTTCACACCCTCGAGTTCTGGCAAAAAGATAGAGCAGTACTCGGTCAGCAATGAGATCAAGATAAGAAGTTTCTCCGAAGACAGCGCTGGAGTCTATGAATGTCATGTGACCAATGAGATTATGGTCAAGTCCACTGAATTTCCAGACGGGAAGCCTGAGGCATATGATGACATGTACTCTGTCAACATCACTGTGGCTGGTAAGCTGGTCATTTGGTTGGCATCTTGTGCACAAACAACATCCTCCTCCTCTCCCTCCCCCTTCCCCCTCCAAAAAAAAAGCAAAATGCAAATCAGTGACTGGAACATCCAATCAAAAGAGAAAGCAGGTGGTTGGTGACAAGCTATTGTGGCTGCACCACCTACATTTTCCCACACACGAGAGACAGCTTTTTAGATATATCTCATACTGCTGTTAGTGGTGAAGTGGTTGAGATACATAAACACATGAGATACGAAATATTAAATGCCTTATAAAACTTTTTATGAGCACAACTAGTAAGCACAAAATGGCTGAAATAACAAAGTCATACAATTCATCTTTGTGCATCTATCTAAAGGGACAGAAAACCAGAAATATCAGATATATCATATGCTAGATTCTTGTATAAATATGGACTTGCAAATCTCACATTCTTTCTCTTGATGCAGAAACCAGTATGGAGCTGCAAGGCCAGAACGCTGCCTACATCGTCAGCAGCGGGAACTCACAGCAAGCAGGACCTCAGGTCGCGGACACCAGCATGCGCTGTGAGTCACTTACATCATCTCCCTGTCTTTGTTTTATCTGGTGCAAACAACCACCAGTTTTGTCTTTCTCTAAAACTTTGGGCACATATTTGGGCACTTCTCGATAGTCGCTGCCCTTTTTTTTTCCTCCTCATATCCACCATGTTTTTCTTAACTTATTCACTGCTATGAATTTTTTTTTCCCCGTCTGGACAGAATTTTTTGATAGGATGTTAAAAACAGCTGCACGCGACCTTGAAAAAAACACTATGAATTATATATCAGTTTGAAGGCATAAACAGTTGGGGTTTAATGAGCCATTTTTTCAGCCAGCTAGGTTACTTCCCTTTGCGAAGTACAGGAGGTATAAGGCAAGCATTGCAAAGAAGGAAAAAAGCACCTTTTCTCTTGTTATTTGAAACGTGGTGCAAAAAATTATGAAAAAAATATCACAATAGGAAAAAAACATTTTCATCTTGTAGTGATTTTTTCAGAATTTTCTGTTACTTATATTTCACATAACAAGCGAAAAAGTGATTTTTTCCTTCTTTACAATGCTTGTGCTATACCTCTTGTACTTGGCAAAGGGAAATAATTTCGCTGATGGTCAAAATGGCTGATTATTTTGCACACAGTAGAAAGTTCTGAGATACGATTTTTCTAAAGTTCGTCACCCAGCCAATATGGGGGGGACCAAGTTGATAAGCCAAAGATTTGGCTAATTGGAGTTTGATGAAAGTTTATGCTTCAAATATTTGGCATATCAGAGCGGAAGAGTTAACTTTGGTCATATATAATCTGAGCTCCCAACTGTCCATAGATCTCCAACAATTTACTGCTACAGAGGTTCTTTAATCTCACACCATATCTGAAAATGTGGGAAACATTGAATGTTTTGATCTTGAATGTTAGAGCTGAGATTTTTTTTAGAACTTTAATGTCATGAATGTCACATTGTCCAGTTATTGGCTAGTTTTGTCTCTGGATGGTGCCAATTAATATGAAAGAATCAGTTGATGTCATAAATGTCAAATGGTCTCTGTCAAGTGTCACCTTTATTTTCATGTGATGTCATTTAACATTAAAAAAAAATCAGTTGATGTCATAAATGTCAAATGGTCTCTGTCAGCTTTATTTCCATATGATGCCATTTAACATTTTTAAAAAAATCAGTTGTCATAAATGTCAAATGGTCTCTGTCAGCTTTATTTCCATAGGAGGCCATTTAACATAAAAAAAATCATTAGATGTCATAATGTCAAATGGCTTGTATCATCTTTCAGCTTTATTTCCACTGGTACCAATTAATATGAAAGAAACAGTTGATGTCATAAATGTCAAATAGTCAGTGTCATCAGCATTATATTCTCACACAGGGGAGATAAATCTAACAGATCTGTCAGATGTCATGTGATTGTTATCATCTGTCAGCTTTATCTTGGGATGGACAATTTTCCATTAGCTATCGTTTCTCATTTGTCTGGCATTGGAAGCTTTCTTTGTAGACACAATCATGTTTCTCTTTGCAAAGGGAGAGAGTATCTACAATTTCTGACATGCAAACTGATGTTATGTATGTGCTTTGCTATGTATGGGTGTTCATGCTGTGACTTTGGTTCTCATTACTGGGGTGGACAAAATTGTGACAATGACAACGCCATTGCAGTGAGTTAGTGTTCATTTCATAGTTTCACGAAGAGATTAAAACAGATAGAATGAATAGGGGTGGGGACAAAAAGGAGCCTTGGTAAGAGAATAAAATCCTTTCAGGGCTTTCTTCCCAAAATGAAAGTGTGTTATATCTGCCATTTTTCTTGCACATTCTGTCTGTGCACATATAATTTATCTTTAAAAATCAGTCAACAGTATATAAAATAGATTATACATTTTAGCTGCTGTGGGTTCTGCAGTACATCTATATATTAAAAAAAACAATTACAGTTTGAACTACATTAACGATTCCATCCATATTTCTGATTTCTTCATCCCACTTGGTGTATAGAGTGACCAGCATTTTGCTTTGTTAATGAAACTTTGCACGTACTTAGACTTCTTTTTCTATAGCCATTATTGTCTCCTTTTGGCTCTTCATATCCTATCCAGCACTGATTCACAACTTGTGACTAATCTTTTGAGATGTTTACTTTTAGCTATGAAATGATGACCTTAATGCTTGTTTATTCACTCTCCGAGTTTTCCAGAAATGAGAAACTGCCACACCTTGTTTTAAGCCCCCACAAATTCTCCATATCACCACTCAATTAGGAGGATAATGACTCCTGATTTGTACCACTATAAATGTACTTCATTGCAAAGAATGACTGCTATAAACATTTTTTTGTTGTACATTAATCTGAAAGTTGAAATTTCTATCCCCACTCTTCAAACTTTAGTCATGTCTATCTAGTGCTTGTTTACACTGTGTCCAAAATGTCCTGGAATGCTTTCTTGATAAGTGATATCAGTTATGGTGTTTATTTGCCTTTCAACCGTGGGAGTGGTGGTGATGCGGGGTTGTCTTGAAATCATATTAGAAGTAGTATGACATTAAATTCAGTTTTCATCATTATTTTGCAAGGGTCAAGGATTTTACATTGCAGACAACTGGAAATTGTGGAGACTTTTACTTGGATGTAGAAGGATATCCTCACATCAAGGCTGTTACCATTTTGTTATATAATAGGTTCTCTGAATTTACCTTGCTATACAAATCATCATGGGGAAATTTGTATGGCATCACATTAATATAGAGAGACATAAACTTACTCAGACAGAAGCCACAACATTATCTTCAGCGTGAGAAAAAAACTAACTCAGATCATTAGGCATGTACAGACTCTGATCGATTGTGTCTTCTCTTGAGTATTGCACAACTATTACAAAGATTAGAGCAGTTGACATCTATGCAAAATTGTGCCTTTTCACATTTCTCCTGTTGCAACTATTTCTTCTGTTTTGCTTTCTGTCATCTTCTCTTCTCCCCACCCACCTCGCCTCCAATGATGCTCAGTGTATATCTCTGTCATTATTTTTTGTAGCCATGTGACCACTCTCTCGCTCTTTCTCTTTTATGTTATTTTTTGTTTGTTTTATTTTTTCCTCCACATGCTTGCAGACAATCCCTCCCACGCCAAGTCCACATCTAAAACCTCTCTCTGTAAGTGGAGACATTGTCTCACTCTTTTCCTCTTTCTGTCTGTTCTCTCTGTCTGTCTCTCCTTCACTGACCGTTCTCTCGCTCTATCCTTGTGTAACTCTTAATGTACCCATTCACTGCTGGCCGATGGGAGATCATTTTGCAGATCATTTGCCCCTGATTCACTCTCCCAAAAGAAGGACTCCGTCGTAGCGTGCCATTAGTGACTAGATTTACCATAACGACCAAAGAGGTGTTGAGTAAGCAGTGTAAGTGGAAAAAAATCCCATTACTTCATGTCAATGGCAAGACTGGTCACCAAACAATTTGATAAAATTATAGCAATAACAAGAATACACTCTCTTTATACCATAATTTTAAAAAAAATTTTCTTGATGTCAAAGGGCACAAAAGTGATTTTTTTCCCTCTTTACACTACTTGTTCAATCCTTTTTTTGTTTTGCGGAGGGAGGTAATAGGACTGGGCACAATGATCTCCCATTGTCAGTCAGCCAGCACAATTTCCAGTGTGTACTTGTTTAAATTTGTAGTAGATATTTTTCCTGTAAACTGTCTCTCTCTTTCCTCACTCACCATTTCTTCTCTCTCTCTCTCTCTCTTTCTCCCATACTTCCTCTCTTACTATATAAGTTTTGATGTATGGATGCACTGCCTGCCTGTGTCAGACTGCACACTTCCCATGTACATGTGTAACTCTGTAGTAGATTATGTTTCCTGTAACATAGCAGATCTTTACAGAGCTGACTTGATATCTTAGTATCTTCTGGACCATTGTGATCAGCTGGCTTATATAGTAAATGCACATTGACATTGAAGTTTTTCATCGACAACAAACTTTGAAATAACTGGCGGTGATAAGTGGTACAATCACATCCGATATTGGGAAAGCACATTTGCATGTATATTGTTATTAACCTTTTCACTACCAGATCCTTTATCAGTAAAGATTTGACTCTCATTCCACACCATTCTATCTGGCTGTTACAACTTTTACCCAGTGACAATAAAAAACTCAGGAGAAGTTTGAGTATTTGGCTTTCAACAGCTTTTGAGTTCAGTGATTTGAACATAAAAGAAGATGGGAAAATAAACTGTAGGATATTGGCAGGAGAAGGGTTGAGAATCCAGCTCCTGGCAGCTTGGTACTGCCAAAAAAGTCACTTGTCAAAAAAAGTCATTTTTCAGTAAAGTCATCCTCCAGTTAAGTCACTCCCCAATAGAGTCACTCTTTAATAAAGTCACTCCAATAAAGTCTTTTTCCAATAAAGTCATTTCTAGTAAAGTCACTCACCAGTAAAATCATTCTCCAGTGAAGTCACTCTCCAGTAAAGTCATTTTCCAATAAAGCCATTTTCTAGCAAAGTCATTCTTCAATAAAGTCATTCTTCAGTACAGTTGCTCTCCAATAAAGTAATTCTCCAACTGAATCATTTTTCCTTTAAGTTATTCTCCACTGAAGTCATTCTCCAATAAGGTCGAACTTAAGGTTTGTGGAATGAACCATATCACCAACATTACCACTGAAGATCTGCCATCAGCTTCAGATCAGGTTGCCTTGGTCACATGGCTACAAGTAGTATTGGTGCTACATGTTCATATCACCGATATTTTTACCACTGTTCCAACAGATCTACAATCAGTGCTGTAGCTGGTCACAATGTGTAGGCCTCTCTGTGGTGTAAGATGGAGTCCTCATCCTGTCCGTATTTTAGTACAGTCTGCATGATTTCAACTAGATTTCAATGTCTGTATAACAGGGATTTCCTTGTGGCTGGGATCCATTCAGAGTTTATGCATTCTGCCTCTCATGTTTCTACATTGACTTTTATTTGTAAATTGGATCTTGTCCATCTTGTCCTCTCTGTCATCGAATATATTATTGTGTATTGTCAGTGTTTGAGATGATTATAGATGCACTGAACATGTAAACCATAACGTTGTCCCAGAGTTAAATTGTCCTAACTACAAAAGTTTTATGTTTTAGTGAGCACAATTTCATTCTAGGATGACGATAAGTCACTGATGATTAAAATTGCACAAGATTTAGAGATTTCATATGTCTCATGCCCAGGGCAAATGAGTTGGAAGTCGATCGGGGAAATTTCAAGTTACAGCCATTTTTAACTATTTTCCGACTGAGATACCAAAATTCTTTATTTGTTTACCACAAAATGAAAACGCAACCTTTTCTATCCAGAAAAGAAAAATTTGGTATCTGAGTCAGAAAATAGTTAAAAACGGCCGTAACTCACAATCGCCCAGAGCAACTTTCGACTCTTTTGTTCTGGGCACAAGATATATGATTGCATCCTTAGACATCAGGCCCATTGAATTCAGAAATCTGGTGTAGACCTCAGTGCTAGATAGTTTATAATCTGGTGTGTTTTATTATGTACCAGGTCGTTACACTGGACATGTGGATATTGTCTTTATCCCCTGCTTCATCAGTTAGCATTAAGCATCTCTCCCACCACATGCATCATTTTGGTGTTACGTATAGTTATGTTACTACAGATTAGAATTACTTGCAAATGGATTATATCAATATCAGTTTATATGTATATTTTGTTTAAATGTGACTTTTTGTAACCCGTCCTGGCCTCTTTGCCGGGGAAATATACCAATGATCTAACCTTGTCATGTGGAATGGATTTAGATAGTATTCTTTAACTTGAACAGGCTTAGGAAAGACCAGGGGTGATAACCTTGTAGCTAGATGTACAGCAAGAGCCAGAGCTGGACAGCAGTAAATAACTGAATGTGGATTGCAAAAAATATCTTCAGTGTCTGACTTACTTCTGCTTGTAGTGATTTGCATATTTATGTTGAACACAACATTTAGGACAAAGTGTTTAGTGCTTTAGCTAAAGTGACAACTTGACCTAATCAAGATCCAGTGAATGTTAACAGATGATTTAGGTCTTTTCTTGCAGTGTAACAAACTGTTGTGTTTTATCAGTTAAACGACTTCCATCACTTCGGCATTTTGATGTATAGTACAATTAGAACTCGCACTTAGTCCCATCCTGGCTCTTTATTTTGACTGTCTGACATATAGTTCTCAGAGTTGTGATGCCAATGCATGAGCCATATTGCTCACAGCTCTGTTGCATTTATAGTTAAAATTCGTTTCAGAAATTCCCTTACATTAGTGTATGGGCTTGTAGCAAGAATTCATGCATCAGTGTGGTTGGAGAAGGGCAAGGATTAGTGAGGTGGCTGTTGTCAGAAAAATCAACATATATAAGATGTGCTGATGCCTATGTTGACTTGACCTATAGTATCTTTTCAGTTGTTGTTGTATTATGTGTGGTAAATTATGATGGGGGGGGGGGGAGGATACTGGAGGTAGGCTAGTGAGCAGAGTTGTCGTAGGATTAGATGCATATTAGCATAACTACATGTACTGTTAATTACTGAAAGAGCTTACTTATGATATGTAATTAAAATGTGCAGAGGTGAATGTAAGTCCCTTCATTGTTTTTGCCGCTTGCAAACATCTCTTATGTATAATGATTCTTTAGAGAAAGTTTTAAAGGTGAAACAGGAAAGATATTGCCAAAAAGTGACCTTCAAAATGATATTGAAAAAAAAAAAAAGAACCTGGGAGAATGATGCAGTGTGTACAGTCGATGGCAAATTTTTAGCAGATATCCAAAGTCTAAAAAAAAATTCAACCCTTTACTGGATTATGGCTTCCCCCAGATTAAGATACCTGCCCATGTATAGTGGAAATAACAATGAGGATAGAGCTGAAGGCTTTATTTATTGTGATATAATATATGTAGACATAGTTCTGTTATTGTCACTGTTCTTACATATTGGCATTTTGACTTTTGCCAAAGTGTAATTTGCATATACTACAGAATTCTTTGATAAACTATACGAAAATGTCTGACCACCAGTGACTTGGTCTAAAGATAATAACGACATACTTGAATGTAAGCATTGGAGTGTTACTCATGGTATCCAAGCAAGAAAATGCCTTTTTTTTTTATATATATATCAAAAACTCTGAAAATTATTCCTTATGTCATTTGTTTTAGACAGTGACAATGTGGATAAGTTCGTAAGGAAATGGATATCTGACTTTCAGATGTTAAGATATTGTTTGATTTATATTTATGATGTGTACAAGAAATAGAACAGGCATCAAAGCTGCCCACAAAATCTTATGTCATATCATCTTATGGCAAAAAAAAAAAAAAAAAAAGATTTGTTTATGCCAATCAGATGTATGTAAAAAGACAATAATGGCTGCCCTGGATGGTATCTCCAATTTTTATGAAATTTGACATAGATGATTCTAAGCTGTTCTCAAGTGTTGACCTGTTCTGTTGCCAATAGCTTTTGAAAGATCATTTGAAGATCATTTGCTCTTGCCTGTGCATTTTGACAGCAGCCACATTTTTTCATGTCTGTGCAGCACCACATATTTAAGATTTGCTTTACTATGTTGACAGTTATCTCCCTCCCCCCCCACACCCTTCCCTCCCTCCCCCATTTTCACAAGTATATATATAAATGGGTTGAAAATATCAAGAATATGCAAGTATTCACGTATCATTACAGTGAAGATAAACATATACATTTCGCTCTCCATCTTTGACACATTTTGTACCTCCTGTTCCCCTCTCTCCACCCTCACTATCAGTGACATATTGAGCACATAACTGTTTGTCTCACTCCCTCACAACCACCCACTGACCTCCCCAAACTGTCTCATTCCCCTACTCTCCCATGCCTTTGTGATCTCTTAATTAACCCACCACTCACCTAAACCTTTCCAGCTCTCACTCAGGCACAGTTGAGTTGTAGATTTTGTTCACACTCTTCATGCCGACAAGGACAATGTGTCAAATTTGTTGCTGAGTGTAGCTAAGTATGTACACAAGAACAACAGTTTAAAAAAATAAAAATAAAATTGCGATGTACAGGAAAGACATATAATTTGATTCCCATTCTGTCTGTTTATATAACCAACAGTTATAACAACCATGCAGTAAATAAAAAGATAGTCCAATAATCTGAGTCCTTATCTGTCTGTCTGTTTGTCCTCAGTCTCTCCCTATGCCATCGGAGCGGTGATCAGTGCTGGCTTAGCTCTGTTGTTGATAGTGGTCTTTGTTCTGATGGCTATGAGGATGAAGGTGAGTGACAAGAGTTCTGTTTACTTTGAAGTTGTACATTAGCATGTCAAGCTTCTTTTATATATATAAGCCCGTCATTGATTTCTGTGAGTTTTTTTTTCATCTCCATAGAAAAACGTCTCTTTTCCGGATGATAGACTGAAAATATTTCCTCTCTTTATTGTACTAGCTGTATTAAAATAGACTTGTTGTCCGCTTAGGTGGAAAAGTTTCTTCAGTGCAAGAATTTATTGTCCTGTATTTTCCATTACTGAAACATATCAAGTGAAAGATATTGACTTACAATGAGACGTTCTCAGCACACACTAAAATAAATTCTGACAAATGATAGTACAGATCGCCGATGAGGAGGAAACTATTCTAAGTAACAATATTTGCCAAATCTACCCTTTAAGAGGGAAGGAAGCTTGCAAAGGAACACAACTTGTGTCAAAACCTTAGAATCACAGTTATCAATAAATATGTTATGGATTCTTTTCAAACTATAGGGCAAGTAAATTTAGAATAGTTTACCATTCTACTATATTATACATGATGTCAGATGATGATGGATATAGTATTCTATGTGAATGCAGGTACATCTAGAATAGTTCTCCACTGAACCAAACACTGACTACAGTTACAAATATTTTTCAGACCAAACAGTAATTCTCTTCCTGTAAAATTTAAGCCTAGACAATCCTACTTTCTTAGAATTGAATAATACATTATAAATAACTGCAAAATTTGCAAAATTTCACTTCATGTTCTTCACCACCAGGGAGACAATCTGTGCCAAACGTTATCCATAAAACCTTCATTGTACAAAATAATGGAGCCATCATCAGTTTATGATAATCCAACAGTCACATATATTCTTCCTACCAGTACGTCTCCTCCAAGTATACAACATAGATAGTGAAACATTTTTTTAATTTTGAAGGTAATTTTGTGATAAGCTCTTCCTTGGCAGTGTGTTTTTTTTCCTGTATGATGATTTATGTTTCTATGGCAGTGAAAGCTGGTTGAGGATGTATTTTTAGACAAAGTCCTGTATTTTGGTGAAACAAGAATTTACTCCTTACAATATTTAGCTGTAGGGGGTTTGCCTGCATATTGCTGTGAAAAATGCGGCAGCACGCTGCATCATGTGACCACATTCTTTCCTACTTGCTGCATGATTACTGCACTTTTTCCTGTTGTTCCGTTTTTCAGCATTTCATTTTGTTTTTTTTAAATGGAAATTTGGGATTGATCTTTAACACGGCAAAAAATTTACTTAGGTACATTTATATTATCATGCTCATTGAAAGCTAAGGCAATGCGATTTTTTCATCCATTCTTTGTAGGCCTAGAGAAATGAGAATGATATAAGCCTAGTATTGATTTTCCTCTGGTCCCAAAGGAGTATTTGTTATACAGTGATTTAGCTTGTCCGTTTTACTAATTGTTTTTGTGTTTTGTATTTTGACAGAAACGGGAGAAGAGGATGAGGGAAAAGATTGCCCGAGCCCACGACGAGAACTTGGATGACCAAGAGGTAGAGTTACTTGATGAGAGCACTCAGCCAAACACAGAGTATTTGGTATGTGTGATGGTGATGGTAGTGCTAAAATACCACCTACTTTTTGGGGTGATGGTAGAACTAGAATACATCTCCTATTCTCTCTGGTCGTGCTAGTTCTAAAATACACTTTGATGCTAGTGCTAGAATACACTTTCCTGTATTCTCTGGTGATGTAATGCTAGAGTATCACCTTCTACTTTCTCTGATAATGTTAGTGCTAAAATACACCTCCTGTATCCTCTGGTAATGATAGAGTAAGAATACTACTCCCTGTTCTCTCTCATGATAAAGTACCTCTTACTGTCTCTGGTGATGGTAGTGTTAAAATACCACTTACTTTTTCTGGTGACAGTAATGCTAAAATACCACCTTTTTCAGGTGATGGTAGTGCTTCAGTGTTAAAATACTATCTGCTGCTCTCTCTCTCTGATAATAGTGGTTCTAAAATACCTCTTTCTGTGGTGATGGCAGTGCTACAATACCACTGACTTTCTTTGGGGATTGTAGTGCTAGAACACTTATTCATTTTGGTAGGACTAAAGAGCACCCTCTTTCCTTATTGATGATAGCACTCAAGTACCTGTTTCCTATAGTGATAGAAGTGCCAATATGCTTCTTTTGTGATGTTAATGTTCAAATTTCCCTGCTTTCTTGTTGAAATGTACTGATTTTTATGGTTTGTGGGATCTTGCCTCTCTGGGCATTTGCAAATATAAACATGAATACGAAGTATGTATCTTAAAACTTAAAATTACCATGTAGTTTGTTGGTCGGATCAGAAGATATGACCAGTGGTTTTATCATCCCCTAATTTCATTCTTCTGTTGTGTGGGAGATGGTGCACAAACTTCTTTAAATAGTTAACCTCTCACTGCCAGCATCCTTGCACATTCCATCTATTCTCTTGCCTGGTACAGTTAAGGATCTTTTCGATAACAGAATGAGCTTTTTTTTCTGTTGTTTGGAATTTTGTTTTAGGTAATGTCTCCTTTCTTATGACAAACCCTTTTTTTTTTGTCCAAGAAAGTTGTTAGGAGGACAGTTTAAAATGCATACAAGAATGATAAGATTTGATGAGAATTAGCAATGCATCTGTACATTGTAGGCTATAAGAAGGCTGACAGTTGTTTAACTGTTTGTATTGTGCTTAGGTCAAAATGAGCCAAGTCATTCTTTTAAACTAATTCAGAACCATTTTGAACATTAACAAATTTAAACTTTATTGAGTGTAAATGAAGTATTAAACTAATTTGATGGTAATTAAGAAATTTAAAGGTAATATAGTGTTTTAGACATGTAAAGTGCCTACCTAAAAGCGTTAGTCTACTTTTGGCCATCCCTATATTGCAAAGAAGTGCACAGTGATCAGTCATACCAATTCAAGTATAAACTTCAGTCACTCCCCAGACAGAACAGTCAAGCTGATCGTCTTGCATTTCTGTCATGTTGTTATTTGCCAGTACGGAATTTTTCCTCTCTCTTGTTCCCATCCAGCCCACAGAATATTCCAGGCTGAAGATGAGCTGGGAAATCCCACGTAAGGATGTACGTCTGCTGGAGCAGATAGGGCAGGGAGCCTTTGTGGAGGTGTGGAAAGGTCGCATGCGGAGGTCACCAGGCTCCACTGATGTGATGCGAGTGATCATCAAGAAGCTGCAAGGTCAGTGGTCGGGTAGGAAGTTAACCACTCCAGTGATCGGGGGTCAATGGCTATTTTAGGCTGACCTATAAATAGTTCACACTCATTAGTTTTTGTTTTGATTATCTGCTGAAGATCCTAGTGATCGATGAAAGCTTAAGTGTTGTCTCTGTATTGATCTACCAAGACGATAGCCGTTGACCCCTTCACTGCTCGCATATTTCCAGTGCTAAGAAAATTTCACAAAATGAGCAGAATCACCAGGGGACTATAACGCAGTTTTATTACTGTCAAGATTAAAACCCCTTCACTGCTCTGCTGACGTACAACATACGTCATAATGTGACTGGGATCAGATGTGCTGTTGATATATAGCGTACATCACCATAGAATGGTGTTTTCATATTCAGACATATGTGGTACATCAACTGAGCAGTGAAGGAGTTCAGAGGACTGATTATGAAAGATATCAAGATATCGCTGTTAGTTTTTCACAGCAGTATAAAGTGATCCCATATTCCAGATTGTGCAAACTTTGATATGTTTAAATGACAGACTCAGTGCAAAAGTTCAGGAAAGCTTGTATAAACCCTGAATTTCCAGAGAATAGATTGTTAATTGTATAGTGCTGTGCCATCTGAACTAATGTTTCAAGGTGTGTGTATTCCCCCCACCAGGAGAGGCCAGTGACAAGGAAAGACATTTCTTCACAGCCGAGTTGGAGGTCCTCAAGATGTTGCCTGCTCATGCCAATGTCATCCGATTGGTGGGCAGCTATACAGCCAATGGTCAGTCACTACAGCCTTTTGCTTTATCTTCATCATCATCATTGTTTGGCATAAATGTCTTGAATATGCCGACTGGGAACTTGGAAACATAAATACAAACAAATAACAAATCATTTCCCTAAGCAGGAAAAAAAACTTTGGAGAGAGTAAATGTGGGAATGAGTCTTAAACATTGTTTGCTTTGCTGGCTTATATCCCTGAAACAGCTTAGAAATATGTGGTCTTGGAAGTCTTCAAAGGCTGAGGCTGGGGTCCTTAGATCCCAGACCTATCATTATTGATATTAACATGTGCTGTCTGTGTGGATGTTGCAGAGCCATGGTTGATGATGATGGAGTTGGCCAGTGAGGGGACCCTGCAGCAGTTCTTACAGCGCCACAGCCCAGGTCACCAGCAGGTCATGATCGGCAGGGGAGAGAAGCCCAGTGTCTCCATGTCCAAGAAGCAAACACTCACCTCACAAAAGCTACTGGCCTTGGCAGCTCAGGTGGCCAGTGGACTCGATCATTTGGAGAAGTTCAAGGTCAGGGTTAGGTCAGGGTTACAGTTTTCTAAAATAGAGTTTTTGTCAACACTTTGCACCTGGAATTAAATGCTTTCATTTTGTTATAACATGAAGATTATAGTGTAAATAAGAATAGTTAATACACAATATGCATACTTAATCAAAGCTATCCTAAATCCAGAAAGGGACAATACCTTGACAAAAAAATTTGTGCTTGACAAGGGTGGGATATGGAGGAAACATTTGTTATTATCACTATCAATATCACGTCATACTTAACTTCAATTTTTATGTTTGCCACAGCTAATCTACTACCGGCTGCGCTCCTGCAAGATCCTGGTTGCCAAAGGAGGCATCTGTAAGCTTTCTGGCTTTGGCTTCCCTAACGAGATCGCAGACAGGAACATTTATGAATCAGTGAGTTTTACAGCTACCTGTAGTTAGGCGTTTGAATACCTGAAATGTGTGTCTGACAGCCACATATATTTATTGTTAGTGAGTGTCATATCTGCCTGCAGTTAGGCGTAAGGGTACCTAATATGTGTGTTTTACAGCCATACATTTTTGTGAATCAGTGAGTTTCATATGTACCCGTTGTTAGGTAGAGTATCTAATATGTATGTCTTACAGCCAGTTATAAATCAGTGCAATCACAGCCACTTGCAGTTAGATATATGTGCGTCTACTAACTGTGAATTTGTAGTGTCAAGCCTGTTGGAACATATTTGTCATAATAAAATTGACATTTGAAGTTTGGCTGTTCAGTTTATTACACATCATTAAAACTAAAACTCACAGGTGTTTGTATTATTGAGAGTCACTCTTAGTCTATTGGAACACCTTTTTTTTTTTTTTTTTCATGCTCTTAGAAATCATCTGAGAGGTGAACCATCTGTTCTTTTATGTGAAAGTCAGAGCAGATTACAACTGTGAAACCGTAAAGTATGTAGTGACAACAGACATCTGTTTGAAGCAAGTTTGAGCATCGTGGGGTTGTGTAGAAATGGGGATTCTTTTTCACAAACCTGATTATTTCCTTTGGCCAGATACCAAGCGTGGTGAAAAAGTTCTCTAAAGAGGGAAAAAAAAATTGCTTTTGCATTTTTACTGAAAACTTTCATTCTAAAAAGTTCATGATTAGAGAAAGTGTTTTTTTCTTTCCGTAATAATTTGGTCAAAATTTTCTGTGAAGATGTTTAGAGATTAAAAAAAGGAGGAAGGTGATTTTTTTTTCTCTTTTTTTTTTTTTTACACACCTCTTCTGTCCTGCAAAACACGGCAGTTCCAAGCGGAGCACTTAGTTAATGGCCGGTTTGACCCAGGCTGAGAGATTAGCCCTCAGGCTATGAGCCGGGCACGTTACCTGTGCTCGTGCTGTGCTCAGTTAG
>JBCEWB010302830.1:16605-28414 GCA_039654565.1 Peronia peronii | reverse complement strand
TAATTTGTGTGAATGTGAAAATTTATCCCTGTGAGGAGACTGAAAAACGGCTACTAGCATTTGAACAGAAGTAGTACAGGAAATTCCTGGGTATCCACTTAACGGTGCATCAGCAGAATCATGGCTATACTTGTCCCTATCAATGAGTAAATCAGGCAGCCAAAAAAAAAAAAAAACAAGATTGTAGACAAACAGGAACATGTTCAGGCAATTGTCAGGCACCACAAGATAAGATGTCAGCCACTGTGACTCACTGTTTAAGATCATCCTCCAGCTAACATCAATGACAAATCCAAGAGGGTGAGACCACACAAGCCCTGGCCTGACAATGCCAAAAGAATGGGCTGGTCATTGTGAGTACCTGCCAATGGTGATGAGGTGGGAGCAGGGATACTTTTCCCCTTCTGCTACATCCCCATGGAGTCAAGGAGCCCCCCTCTCCCTTTTTTTCCCACAAACTCTTATCTAGAGAAAGACAAAACTACCACAGAGAAATTACACAAAGTAAATGCAAATAAAGACTATAAGCCCAATTTTAACTTTTTGGCCTCCATGTTTTATGTTGACCCCCAAGACATGTTTCTGCAAACTCACACCTATACAACTGAATGAAGACTACTGCTATGACTCGACATGATTACCAGCCGAAATAGCCCCTTTCGGGTGGATGAAAGGCTAAGAAAGCATGAACTAAAATAAACTGGTCAGACAGTCACCACATTGCTACTAACAGCAGAATACTGAGTGAGAGGAAAGAAAATCCTCAACTGCTGACTCTTGCACGGCACCCTGATGACATTTGTTGCTAGAATGATGATGATGTAACGGCAATGATAAAGAAAAGAATGTTTTAAAAATGGCTGCTTGATCAATATGTGAAAATCCAAATTGACAACCGATTTTGTTTGCAATAAGACCTAGTAAAAATAGAAATACAAACATAATTGAAAGTGAGGTACCAAAGATATAATGGACTAAAGTATGGATACAAATACTTTATTTATCTATAAGGTGATATGGAAATATATCATGGCTGGTTTACAATATGCAAAAAGTATATTACCATATAAAATGCATTTATGCATTCAGGGATAAATAAGACACCAACAAACATGCACCATAATGCATTCATCCAGTGATATACCAGTTTATATACATCTCTTGAAATATTGTTTCCGTTGTAATAAGATCACATAAGCGACATCTGGTAAATTTTTTAGGAGAAGGAAAAAAGAACAGATCTATTCAAAGAAACTGGATATTTTGTTCTACTTTTGGCAGGTCATGTTTGCCTAACATAAGTACAAATAAAAGCAATCAAAAAATGGCATTTCAAACATGTCCCTATTTAAATTAAGTAGCTCTTTGATTCTGAACAAAATTATCCGATTTTTATCTTGTGATACATTCAGAGACCATGACCTAGAGTTATCCAGGCTTATCACGACCAGGGTGGGATTTCTAATAAAGTTATCTCAATTTTGAAGTGTTCTTAAAAAATGTTACCTCTCCCTTTTGCCAGATGAATTGAAGTTGGTCCAGAAATATAAAAAGAAGACCCCTAAACTTCAATTTGATCTGTTCGCCTCCCCCTCCCTCCCCCCCCCCCCTCCCCCGCACATCATGAAGAGGAAGAAGTAGGGGTTTTATTATTGTTTTTTTTTCTGCTTTTGTTGATGTTGTTGCTGTTTTAATACATCTGTCTTACTCTAAAGACAACATTTGAAAAGAACTAATAACTACATAACTGGAAAAAATACCATGCTCTGTATTATTTTGCTCTAAAAGAATCATTTTCATAACTTTTCTCCCTGCATTAGTTTTCAACACAAAACAGAATTTATGTTGACATTTTTTAAACATTTTATTTCACATCTCACAGTTGAAAAGATAAAGATACAATAAGTATATGAAAAGATACTATAGTTACCCACATCAATGTTCCGAGACATAGTTACAAAAAAAGATATACACAACATGAACAGAGCCATAAGAAGATAATATAGGTCTAAATAATGACGGAAGTAAACATGAGTCAAGTTAGTCCATTTTTGCACATAATATATCAGACTGACAGAGATAACATTCCAAAAGGCCAAAATGTGTCAAAATCATTTATACAAAAGCTGGTCATAGAAAGAATGCTAGTCCTTTCCAATGACAGACTTCAGCTTCAATTTCTGCAAATGTTGATAATTTGACTTGGGAATCCTGAGTCATTCTCTGTAAGCTGAGATGGACTCTTGATATCCCTCCTGCAAAATCCCTTGGGACCTGAATGCCACCAAAGTCAAGACTGAAGTTCAGTTTAAACTGAAGGGTCTTCTATATTTCATCTTCATCAGGAATGTAGTTGAAGCAATGCACATCAGTAACAGATGGATGTCAAACTTTCTTCCTAGGCCTGATGGTGTCATTGCATCGATTCCAGTGAAATCTTGAAAAAAAGTCACGGCTGAGATAATACACAGTGAAGGGACTTGGTCATTTTCCTCCACTCTTCATTACTTCCACCTAGTCTAAAGGAATATGATATTTTTTCCTGCAAGTGCCCTTTCTATCAGACTATGGCTAATGCCCACTTCCTTGTGTGTATGTCCACACACTAAGTATTTGTGATGAACAGCTGCTTGATAAGAATTCACAAATAGTTGAATGGCATATGCAGATAAAATATTTGTGAATATCACAATTTCATTGTGATGCTTCAATGCTTTAAAGGTGACTTGCTTTATACACGACATAAACTCATTTGCAGTGACACCACCTTCTATCTCAATCCTCACCTAGCAGGACAACGTGCCATTGGCCATAATGCATACTGTAAACTTGTCCACCGCCAATTTTGTTTTAAAATACATGGCGCTTGCTTCTATACCTAGACCAATAAGAACTGACTGAATGTCTAGGCAAAAAATTGCAATTTTTCTGTCTCCATTTTTTAAACTTGCAATAGCCTTTGCTTTGTCTGATTCTTTTTCAGCAGCATTTTCTTTTTTGAATTCTATGTGCGCTGACCACTCCTCTCCTGTAATTTTCCAGCTTCATGTCCTATATACAAGATGTACCTGTCTTTCTTTGGCTTGAACAATGAACAATTCTTGCTGTGAAAATGTTCCTCGAAAGCGGTGAACTTAAGAGATGCTGTGTTTTTGTTTGGCGCATGTAGTGTTCATATGCAGTGAAAACCTCAGAAACAACTTAAAGCTGTGCTCCAAGTGGAATTTTGACAAATTCTTCTTACAGTAATGGCATGGCATATCTGGAAGTTCATCAAGAAATTGACGAAGTAGCTGGTGTTAATGCTCACTTTGTTTGGATTCAAAGGATGGCATTTTTAGGTGTTGATAATAAAGATGAGGAAAGACTGGTCTAGCTGTCATGCATGGGTGAATCTGGGACACTATTCTTGTCAAAAATGGACAATATGAAATATTTACTAAGCTGGTCATGTTCAGAAACATCTTCAAACACACAGCATGTTTATGTCTATCCTTTTTCCGTGAGTACTGAAAAGTGCATTGCCTTCTATTTTGGCCGTCGACACCCCTTTTCCGTTTCACCTTGATTTGTCCATTAACCCATATATAAACTTTCTCTTCTCATCCCAATAAAGTGTCCAAAATGTGCTTGAAAATTTGGAAGAGTATTTCCTACCAGCTGTCTTGCATGACACTTTTCTTTTATTGAATGTGCAGATGCCAACCACATTTTCATTACAATGGAATATTCCAGGCCAATCTCACAATGCTGTTTCATGGCATTCTGTTTCCATTCTTTAGATCATCTTTTTTTGTCTTTTTTGAGTGCAGTGTTTCTTCTTTGGCTGGTAAAACAGGACCTAGGGAGGTTCAGCAACTAGTGAAGATGTCATCTGTGGCATTCCAATTTGTTGTGTGAGAATATTGTGGTTGTGATGCTGAAACCAATTGTGGAACAATGCCCAATGAAAATTCAGGCAGAGTAGAAGCATCCAGAGACACTGTCGTCAATAACAAACTCTCAAAAAGTTCTTCAGTTTGCCGGAGAGAAGCTTGCTAAGGACAGTTCCCAGAATAGTGAGATATCTTGATTCAAGTTGATGTGTCATCTTCTTGTTCTGATGCTTTCAATTTCCCAGATATTATTTGTTCTTCCACTTCAAATGATGCTGCTGACTCTGCCGCAATGGAAGTAGATGTGGGGTCAGCTGCACTTGTTCTGTTAAACAGCTTTCTCATTGATAGTGAAGATAGAATAAAGGAGGGGACAAATTCTCAAAATCTTCAGTTGTCATCAGTTGTGTTGAAATACACATCATTTTCAATATGACTAGCACTTTCTATAAGCAGACTGAAGCATTCTTTTAATCCACTGATTTCTCTTTTGCCTTATTTTGCTTCAGAGGCTGTTGGTTGTCTCTCAGGAATCAAGGATGACATTGTCTTTGTGCAGACATCTAGAAGTGGCCTCTCATGTGGCTTTGAGTCCAAAGGTAGAGGCGCAGACTTCGTTGCACTGTGGGCATGAAATGCCAGTCATTGGAGAAGGAGCACCAGCTGCTCTGTGTCAACACTCTTGTGTGACTGCAAGCCGGCGACGATGATCATCCTTGATGGCAGAAGTGGCTAAGTTGGTCTTAGTGTGCCAGTTTGTCCTGTCTGAAGCTGCAGCTTCAAGGGCTTTTGATTTGAGGCCAGTCCACTTCAAGTTGGCCTTCAGCTGGTCCTTAACCCTCTGTCTTGGACAGCCTTGTTTCCTGCAACCAGGAGCCATTTCACCGTAGAACACCTGTCTAGGGATGCATTGTGGGTCCATGCAAATGGTGTGACTAGTCTATCGCAGCTGCATTTTTAAGATTGTAGCTTCTATATTAATGAGATTGGCCCTGTCAAGGATTTCCTGACTGGAAATTTTGTCCTGCCAGCGGATCTTCATGATTGATCGGAGGGAATGTTGGTGGAATTGTTCCAGTTGTTTGAAAAGTCTCCGATACAGTGTCCAGGTTTCACAGCCATACAGGAGCGAAGACAGGTTCACTGCCTTGTATACTTTGAACTTTGTGGTAAAGCTGACACCACTATGCTGAAGAACTGTGGATTGCAGTCTCCCAAGTGCTTGGCTTGCCTTGTGAATTCTGGTGCTAATCTCATTGTCTAAGGACCCATTGCTGGAGATAGCTGAACCCAGGTACTTGACATTGGAGAGCTGCGTGCCATCGATGGTAATGCATGGCGGGTCGATTGTTCTCCTGGTGCTGGCCGTAAAAGGATTTCCTTCTTGTTGAGGCTGATAGTCAGGCCAAACAGTTTTGTTTTATTTCAGAGATAGGTTCGTTCAAAAACCTTTGATATCAAATGGCTCAGTCAAACATTGGTGAGATACCAGTTGGTCATAGACAAAGTGATCTGCTCAACAGCCAAACAAAATGGCAATCACTTCTCATGAAACAACATGTGCAATGTCAAAGGCTGTGCAGCCAATTCGAAAATGAAGTGTCACAGGACAATGAATTGATATATAAACACTTAAAAATCTTTCTAAAATGCAATTAACGTCCCTTATTAATAGAACATGTGCATAACCACATACATACATATAATTCAGATGCATTCATTATCTAGTATTACCGTTGTTTACACAATGTCGATTAATCATGATAAAATCGAATAAGATTATGGAGGTAACTATCTCATCTTATCACGATGGTTTGGAGTTATCCAATTTTCATACCAGTGAAAAAGTTGGATTTGGACATAGGCATACTATAAACAGACCCAGCACATAGTTCAACAGATGGCCCCAGTTGAACTGAGCATATTGGCCATTTTGGCAAGAGTTCTATTGTTCCATGTGGCATCCATGCAATGTGTAACAGAACCCAGGCTACTGTACTTAGTAAACACATGCAAGCAAATTTGGTCAACAAGATGGTACAAAACTGCAGTATTGGTGGAGTTTTCTTAAAGCTACATTGGGTTGCCTGTATTGATCTCATAAGTAAGTTTAGTTATTTTTATTTAGATTTAGATTTTAAAAAAAATTATAAAAATCATCCCATTTTGTTCAGATTGGTGCAATCTGACATGATGTGCATACTGAGTAACCTGAATCCTAACGCTGTAACCCTCCAGCTCTCCAGCTGAATTTAAAGCATGTTCCATAGATTAGAATTCCTCAAATAGGTCTATGATAAATCTGAAACCCTGTGAGCTCCATTGGCTCATTTATTTTTATTACTCTGTGTCGAAAGCAAGCTTGATATGTCAGATATCATGTTAAACCAGTCTTCTCTACTAGCCTACTATAGTTCTGAAAGATTCAAAGACTGGTTGATTAATAAATATTCATTTTACATTCAGGAGCTAAATTTAGATGATGTATAATTTATGTCCATAATCACTAGCCCAATATGTCAGATACACGTTCTTCTTCTTTTCTTTGCATAATAGCATGCCCAAACATGGCCTGATTAGATAAGTGTGTCCTTTTGCCATAATGGCAGTGAGGATTCACATTCTGTAAAATAATAAAGCAAATCTGCAAACTGTTTTGCAAGATTTTCCTCCATCACAACAGGAAAACATTTAGGCCTACATAGCAGCATATGCAAGGAGATACAGATTCAATGAGATACAAGCTGAATAAATCAGTTCTATTCCTGTATCTGTAATAACTTTTCCCGAATCTTTGCCTCAAGAATGGATGGTGACCATTAAATTTAAGTACCCAATTCTTGTACAGATTTTGTTTGTACATGTTGAACTGTATTTCTGTCCATTTTGTTTTTTCTTCCTTTTTATAATTTTTAACAATAGCACCTCAGTTGTTTTCTACACACATATTTACAACTGACTTAATGACTTTGACTTCTGACTTAATTACTTTGATGACTTTCTTTCTTTTGCTTTTGTTTTCAGTCTTTCTTGCTTTCTTTTATTCCCTCTTATTTTCTTTTGTTTCCTCATTTAATTTAAGTTGAACAGGGTGTGTGATTAACAGCAGGTCTTATGTGTAAGCAGACTTTTGTTGATTCCCTTTTCTTATCAACTCTAAGCTTTTATTATTATTTTCATCTTCCTCACTACTATTATTTTTGTTTGTATCTTTCAGACAACTATTATTATTTGGAGGATATGGGCTTTAACTTTATTCAGTTGTCACTCAGGCCTAAATTTCTTACCCAGCCTGTGTTTCTAGTGTTTTTTTTTACTATCTGCACTTCTTGTCGGAGTCCAGTCAGATCCTACCTTAAAAATGGTGGATGCCTCACTCAGCGAAGGTCCATTCCGTGTGTTGGCCCTCAATGCCGAGAGCCTGGTCTATTTATGAGTATGCCTATGGAATTATTTTTGTTTGTATCACTCATATTTTTTCACCATCATATGAAACATGCCTTTTAGGTGGCATTTTGCAAATGAAAATTTTGTCTCTTTATCTATTCTTATCATGACAGCAATGATGTACCTCACTAACTGGTAAACATGTTTTTCTATGTGCTATATAGCCATGATCATGCTGATGCATGGTTAAATCCCAATCAAGATCTATACTCATTGAATGCGCATGAGTGAACGGAAACTATAAAAGCATGCAGACTATCAGAGCATTAACCAACCAATATTTGCTGTCATAGTGTGAAGAAGACAGGAAGGGGGAAACGGAGGGGATCGAAGGGGATGACAAGTAGATGAGCAACAGAAAAAAAAGGAAAGGCGGGAGAAGTTGGAAGGAGAAGAGGAAGTCCAGTAGATAAGGAGGCCTCTGTGACAGGGACAAGATCATGACAATAACACTAACATTAAATTTGTTGACCAAATAGTCACAACCAGTTTTGGTGGACAGCTTCACTAACTCCATGTGTTCAAATCCTACTGCAGGAATGCGAAAAATTAGAACTTGTTAAACTTTCTCTTCAGTGACCAATGGCTCCCTGGCTTATTGGGTAGGGAAGCCTGATATCGAAGTTCTCTTGGATAATGACCAATATATTTTGAATGTCCTATGAAAGAATGTGCATCAAAGAATCCTTGGCAATTAAAAATTGGATAAATTGTAGATGGAGATGCTGTAGTCTGGGCGAAATTAAGAAACAGAAAATGCAAATTTCTACCTACAAAAATTTTCTTTGGACAGATTGAGCATTCACACAGAGCCAAAATAATCCTACTCTTGGGACTGAAAGGCTGCCTATCTACTAGCACCAGTAAAGGGAAGTAACAGGGCCAGTGGGAAACTTTCTTACTGGCCTTGCTGAGTGGAAATGTGAAATTGAATTCTCTCCCACCTATCAAAGGACCAAATGATCCCGTTGTGCTCAGTCTGCGGGAGTGTGCAGTTTAGGTGAAAGTTTTGGCCAATGACGGGTATTGATGAACTAGCAATGATGGTCAATTGTCCAATCGCATTATCAGCCACTTCTCCTGGGGGAACAAAAAAATGAGATCATTGTATCCAAAACCTGGGTTAATGATTGCTTTATGATCAGTATAATTCAATCTAATGTGGATCTAATAACAACACTTGTCCAAGGCAAGGTTGAAAGGAGATGGAAAAGAGACAGACAATGTACATCCTACATGACCTCATTGGGGTCAGTGGTCTGAGAGGTCTACAGAGGGTCACAAAACTCTGGAGAGATCGAGAAAGATAGTGATCATGATGTTTCTACTATCAACAGCAGTGATGAAGGAGATAGACAGAAGACTGACAGACATATGGATGGTAAGACCATGACAGGAATTGAGGAAAAAGGTAGTCAATGTCCTTCACAAACTTGACACTTGAAGAAGAAGAAGAAGACACTCACCCACAGCTTGTACAAGGACTGTATTGCTTTGTGCAGACTCCACAAACTGTGTCCCGGCTGTGCAGCTGTATTCTGTAACATTTCTTATTGGAGCGAAAACTTCGAAAAACCCTGTTGTATCTCTACTAACTCGATGTCCATTTCTGTACAAGGAATAAAATTCTACTACATGTGAGCCGGGTAACTTGAGAATTGGATTTTCCGGACCACAAGACAATAGAACAGAGGAAGGTGCAGAAATAATGGAGCGTGGACGGTAAATAGGATGGCGTTCTTCAAGTAGTTTCAGCACTGGTGTTGGCAAATGATTGACTGGAATGAAAATAGGTAGCAATTAAAAAAATGGTTTAGTGGAGCTGTAACTTTTATTACATCTTCTCAAACTTTTCTTAACTGATTCAGGTGACAAAAGTGTGGCATTTACTTAGTTCAGACAAGATAAGATCAGATCAACTGTATTTGTCCTCAAAAGGAGATTCTATTCACAATCAATTGGCACAGTCTAAATCAAGGCATATTCACACTCACATTAAATATAGACAAAAATACTGTGAACAGAATCAGAGCAAGCAGATTCAAGAAAAACTGTCACATGATAAACATATAAATCAACAGGAAAATTTAATTCCAGATTTGCAGTTTCATAAATTGAATACATTTACCACAGAATTTCTAATTTTTTTCTCTTTTGTTTTGCTCCATGGTAAATGTTCCATAAGGATCCCTACAGAATCACCTCAAGGTTAGAGGAGTGGGGTGGGGCTATATCTGACCACCAAAAAAACCTTTCAAACCAAGCAAAAACCTTTGCTGTAACAAAATCTTTGCTGTAACAGATGGTCCACTACTGTACTCTGACAAAACAGAAATGAGAAGAAATTCCATTCTTTCATTGGTGTTCATTTTACAACACCTGATGAGAATTTTGGATAATATTCTGTGTGATGTTGAGCCTATTTGTCTCAGAGGTTCAACCAGTGTCCATCCCTGGCATTGGGACTCTAGATATTGGTGAGGGTGGTCATAATGAAGTGGTGCAGGCATAATTTGTGCATTGCATATGGCACACTGATGATCTATCATTGCCCGCTGCAATCTGAGTCAGGGCCCAAGTGGCAGAAGGCCAGTCATCCATAAAATGACCATGGGTTAAACATATTTGAATGGACATTGCCACTTGCTATTACTATTCATATACATTCAGAAAGTACGAAACTTTTAAGAAGAAACAAAAACTCAGAACCAAATTTTTCCTTTGCAAAAATCTCAATTCAGGACCAGGTAATCCCCTTAATTTATTTCTCTTACAAATGTTCCAGCCTTCATATAAAAGAATAGTATTATCAATACTCTTGTGCCCAGAGAAAAGACATATGTTCATGAGCAACCCCACAGAACCATTACAGAACTTCCTGCCTAATCATCTGTATAAGAAAAGGTCATTTTCAAACTTTATCTCCATGAAACATTCAGAGAGTATCTTGATGGATTCACTCTGGTGCTACCAAATTTGCAGAACACAGATTTCCCTGAGCCAAATATCTGGCTTGATGATTTGATCTCTTATACTGCTTTGGTCATAAAATTCAGAAAAATCTCGACCCTACCTTTATTTGTGCACAAAACATGCAAATCCCAATTGCTCATTCAATTGTTTGAACATTTATATATAACTTAAAATGGTCAGAAGGTACATTTTTGTGGTTTAAATTTCTCCTTTGAAGTCACTTGCAGTTATTTTTAGCTTTGTATATAAAAAAAAATTAAAAATCCAGAGCAAAAGAACAAAATTGGCATGCTCAAGTATCAGAAATGAGACATGAATCACAGTTAAGGGGGGGGGGGGGGGATGCAGGTCCTGAGAATGGGATTTTGGGGCTAAAATATCAAAATAGAGAGATTATGAAAATTCAGTTGCGATTTTCCCAAAATGATTTTCTTCAATTTTTTCCCTAAGACTTTTTTTTATTTCTGAACAAATTGATTTCAAATTTTGAATATACATTCTCCATAGCATGTATTCCAATAATATGTATCCGTTTTTCTGAATTTCATTTCCATTTTTGAAGGAAAAATGGATATTTGGTGGAAAATTGTGAAGAATTTACATCCATCAATATACATATTTAAAAAATTTATAACAAACATTGTATGCATATAAAAAAAAACAAATGCATGTTATCTTTTACATAGAGCTAAATTATTTGTGTGCAAAATTTCAAACGATTCCATTCAATACTCTAGGAGCCTTAGGCTTTTGAAAATAGCTAATTTTCAAAACACAAAATCCAATATGGCGGCACTGTCATGGCAACCGGATGCAAAACAAATTTTTTTTCCACACTTTTCCTCTAATTTGGACATGCTGAATCCGAATTTGAAGTATAAAAAATCCCTAGATCAAGCATTAAAAAAATCACTCTCAGGACCCACAACTCTCCCTTAGGCTACCCACAATTGAAGAAGAAGTAGTCAATGCTCTTGAGACTGATGTCTTTCTTGTGCATCTCACACTTATACACATCTTGATCTGAAGTGCTGAGCTGAGGAAAGGTCAGCAGCCGTGAATGACCAATAGCCACACTAGAGTCAAAGCCACGGTACCACACAAAGGTAACATCCTTGGCCTTGCTCACACATTCCAGAGAATATGAGTGGTTTAACACTGGTGCTGTATGACTGGCAGGCCTGACCAATGGCACATCTGGAAATGGTACAAATATAAATAGTGTTTTGACCATGAAAAATTGCATCATGCACAGTTTTCAAAATAGAGAAAAGTATGAACAAATAGCACACACTTTTGTATAAGACTCAAAAATATTTGCACATACCCATATTAAATTGATCTGTTCATCCACCCATTGCACATATAAAGGCCACATACATACCACACATACAAACACATACATACACACTGTCCATTGTCCATCCATCCACCCATCCATCCATCCATCCATCCATCCATCCATCCATCCATCCATCCATACGTCTGTCTATCCATCCATACATCCATCTATC
>JBCEWB010302830.1:0-16505 GCA_039654565.1 Peronia peronii | reverse complement strand
CCATCCATCCATCCATCCATCCATCCATCCATCCATCCATCCATACGTCTGTCTATCCATCCATACATCCATCTATCTATACATCCCATCATCCATACGTAGATACACAGACCTATTAATCATCTATAAAATGTAAATACATATGTTTTCCAATTTTTTGTAAATGCTTCTTGCATCATAAATTACAATTTGATATAAAATAAAAATAAATTATTATAGAAAGATGTGCTGAAGGAAAATGAGAAATATCAATTAAAAAATGTTGTATGTATGCAAAATGTACGCGTCATCAACTTTCTGTCATAGTGGAATATATAAAAAATCTACCATCTCTTGAAAGAGAGTATGTAAAATTTCTTTTTATTTTAACCTGAGACCATCAGATTCTTCTGTGGTGTGCAAAGTTAGAATTCTATTCTAACAAAATAACATACTGCTAGCTCTGTCTCCTTCTCACAAACTGATGTGTAGTCATATAGGCCCGTTCATGTGAATCTAATTAGTTCTCAAAGGCATTTCGATCTCACCCACAGGTATATATAATGATATGTCCCTCAATGAGAAGAGTGATGAAAGAGAACACAGACTGACCAATGAAAGTGATTGCCTTAGGAGGTCCCAAGGCACCAGTGGAGTTGTAACTAGTAGTGGCACAGGTGTAATCCCCAGGTACTCCAAATGGCATAGGAAACTTCTTATCAGATGAGTCTGTGTACCTGCAGACAGATAAGAGACGGTGGGATGACAGAACAGTTGAAAAGTTCAAGGAAAAAGTTTGCTTTTTTTTGTATGATTACAATGTATGAGATGGAAAGAGGGTAGTGAGGGGAGGAGGGAGTGGGAGGGGGGAAAGGGCTAGCTACCAAACAAACAGGCTGAACAAATGCCCAGGACTCTTACATGCCCAATGCTTACTATCTGGCAGTAACTTACTAACAGTGCCTTTACACTCTTGGTAATCCAAATCATACTTGTTCATCCTAACATATCTTTTGAACTTGTTAACACTATTTGCTGCATTTGGTACAATGTACCCATAATCATGCTGATGTACCATTAAACAAAAACTCATGAACGCTCTCAATAAGTAAATAAATAAAAAATTAAAGTAACTGTTTCATTTTTTAAAATCATAATACCTGTCTGCATAAAGAACATAAGGGATTTTCAGTTTGTTATAAAAAGCATTGTAGAATAAACCTACGGGCATATGCTTGGTCTGTAACCTAAAACAGACTATTTGTTTTCAAAGAACTCCTGTATTAGGATAAATGTGAATAAAGATCTGTGTAAAGATGAAACCCTACAGTTGGCAGACAAATATAAGGACATTTGACAGTACACAAACTTGTGGTTGCCAGGACCTTCCTTGAGCAATTAAACAAAAACAAAAGTGCACAACATGTATATTTTATTATTATGTTGGCATTAGTGTGGTTGGTGAATAGCAAATATCTGAAGAAAATGAATAAAGAAAACAAAAGAATGGGTAAGAAGATATGTAAACAGATAAATGAACACATAAATGAATCAATGAATAAATAAATGAATGAAATAATAGAAATAAAGTAAAACAAAACAAAACAACTATGACCTGTTCTGTCTCTCTTCTATTAAAAAGGTGGGGGGGGGGATACATCCTGAAGAAAGGAATGCAACACGATGAAATTAGGTGCTCGTCAAACTAAGGCAACTGGAGAAATCACTTTTTTTTTCAACAGTGAATGAATTTTTAGGGCAATTTTTGTTTCTTCACAGAATCCTGCCATATCAATCTAAAAATGCATTTCAGAGTTACATTTGCTGAAATCAACTGAATAAAAGCTAAAAATTGTTATTTAGTGATAAAGATTAAAAAGGATTAACACAAGTGATCAGCCATTTTCTCAGTAAATTGAGCTGCAGAGACAGGTCTTTGATTGCCAATATCTCGACTTCTACTCAAGCTAGAAAAAAAAATGTTCACAAAGAGAAAGCAAAATGAATAACCTTCGCCGTGATACCAATAACTCCATATGCTTAAAATTTGACAAGAGCCTGATTTCATTGTGTTGCATCAAATGGTTTTTGCTCACTTAATGTAAGTTTGGGTTTTTGTTTTCTCTTAGAAGTCCTCGTTTTCTGAATATAAATATAGTATTTAAAATTGGATATATCCACTCTAATGTGTTTGACGAACAGTCATTCAATGAATAGACCGCTCTACTGTCAACCAGGATTTGGTTTCATCTGATTGCTCCATGTAGTGGCAAATCATCCCTTTTTGATCAGATACAGGCACACTATGCATAAAACACTTGATTATGACCTCTTCTAGCAATATCTTGAGCCCCAATGCCAGGGATGGACTCTGGATCACCACTCTGAGGCAAAAAAAAAACTTCTCAAGTAGCAGATTATCTGTGGAAGCTTTCACCATGTACACTAAAATGACCTTCTACTTCCTATACATAGTAAACTTTTCTTTCATTTCCACTGCTTCAGAGCACAATTGTGGACTATCTGCCATAGTAAAGGTCAAAGCACTATTGGTTTTGACAAAGGAATACATGGAAGCCACATACAGGCCCTCAAGAACCCGGAAGTGACATCATGGGAACCCTTATAATTAATAATGACAGGGGGTAGGGAGCAAAATTCCAGTAAAGATATGCCCAAAAAAGCAACAAAAGACACAGAGGTCATAGAGACAGGGCTTGTATGTGCAAAAGGCTGTCTGAATCAACAGCTGAATGAAAAATTCTCCATGTCAATTTTTACCTTAAAAAAAATAATTTTGAGTGCGTTGTCTCAAAACCTATTTTTTTTTTCACTATTTTGTTGTCTACTTTCTTTTTTCTGAACCATTCTAACCAAATCTGACATATATAATTTTCACAACAAGACCAAGAAATGTATGGACATGCAGCCATTTGGTTTGTAAGTTTTAGAGAAAAACAAGATTTTAGTATGAAAAAGTGCCGAAATTTGAAATTTCATTGCATGGTATTTTGAAAAATTTCTAGAATTTCTTTTTTGCATAGGAATAACTGAAAATGTGCAACTTTTTAGATATTATGCCAAACAACACATTCATCAAGTTTTATCAAATCCGCTGAAATTTTGTAGAGGAGACAGATTTCAAAGTTAGCCATTTCAGAGACACCAAAATCCAAAACGGCATTCAAGTAAGTCCATTTTATTTCACTGTTTTCCTCAGTTTTAACATTCCAAAGAAGATGGAAAAGGTTAAAATAGTCTATTTGCAGTAATAAAAAAAAATCACCTCCTGGGCGCCCCTCGCTCACCCCCCTCCCCTGTTAATAGAAATATATTTCATGTCACTGTCATAGGAGGACCTAATGCTTAGTGAACGGTAGAAGGGTGATTTGTTTTATAAATATGTTATAGGCAGATGTGTCAGATTGGACTTTTCAGGCTGGGGTGGAAGGAGGGGTGGAGGGTGGGAGTAATGAGGAGAGGACATAAAGAAGCTGGAAGATGATGGATAGGAAGATGGAGGGCTTCAGGGAGAGAGGAGATGTACGATGAGGTAAATGCCAACAAACTTTGACAAAACACCTCTTTCATTGTTTTTTAATTGTGTCCCCTCCTCAGATACAGATCTAACTTTCCGCAATATTGAAAAACAACCTGCTCCAACACTTCATTCTCCACTAACTGATTTTTGTTCACTATGTGCTAGACTAGTCAGAAGATATATTGCAAAACTAAATCTCAATTTGCTTGTTCAAGAAGAGATGTTTTGTCAAAATCTCTCAGAGAGGGAGAGAATGGATAGAAGAGGGGAAGTATATGGATGGCTGAGAGGAGACAAAAATCAAGCTTACCTGTGCCCGTTGTTATACAGTGTGAAATAGCGAATACCCTCCGAAGTATCATCCCATGAATTATCCACAAAGCGACAATACAGATATTCATTTGTTTTTTTTGCGATGACCAGGTCTGTTCTTTCTCTGGTTAGATCTCTCCAATCTGTGAAAATCACAGATGATGGTAAAGCAAACAGACTATTTGCCCCAGTGATTTCTACTTCAAAGATACATTGTAGCTTGAATGACACTCCAGCCTATGTACATTTCATTAATACATCCTGCCATTTGCCATTTTCTCCACTATCATATGGTAGAGCTTTACACTGAACCAGTAATACAGTTTTGTGTCTACAGTGATACAGTTTTGTATCAAAATCACATCCTCATTATTTCCAAATATGAATAAAATATGTGTGATCATTTCCAAATATGAATAAAATATGTGTGATCTGAAACAGTCTGCAAGAATTTTGCCATCTCATGCATTACAGTCTGATCATATTGCTGCCCTGCTGGGTAAGCGGGAAGACATCTCCTGCAAGTTATTTTGCTAAAAAATATGTCATACATGAAGAGATCCACACATCTCACTTATAACATGCTGCTTAAAAAACGTTGAGTTAATTGAATTATTTTACCTGACTCTTCAATGTATCGTGTCTCTGGTGTCCATTCTGGTCAAAAGACATGATATAAACAAAATAATTATTAAGTTGCCCTTATAATCACTTCATTGCTACCAACAGTACAAGATACACTCAAAAACTGGTCTCTTATGTGCTGGAAAACATAAAATGTGATTTGTTGACGACCAATGACCCCTTCTTTCCCTTTGATCTGATGTTCTGACCACTGACCACAGTTTGCAACCATAATATAAATCTTTTGAAGATGCCGCATGTGATGACTGGCAGATGAGACAGTGATAAGAGCCCAAATCAGGCGTATAATCTGCTTCTTTATGTAACACATTAGTGACAGTTGACACTTCTGATTGCTTATGGGAAAGTAGAGGATGGGAGGTGGTTGGCTCATGCATAGTGGGTGGGACTGAATGCAGGTGAGGGTTAGCAGTGAAAGGACTGACCCATGTTACTGATGCTTAGAATAGGACTGCCACATTGGTGTAACAGTGAAGCAATTAATGAACTTGCCTACAAATAACCACTTACAGGAAATAAATTGTTGTGAAGTATTAATGATCAAAATAATTCTGATTTCTTACTCTAGATTAGGTAAATTCTAAAATTATAAATTAAAAACTGAATTGAAAGCAATAGGGTAAACCAACTGTTTTCCAAAAATGATAAAATAAAAGAAAAGAAAAACAAAATACAAAAAAAAAAAAAAAAAAATTTCTCAGAATTATGCCCTATTTATTCTTTTGAGGTTTTTCCTAATCTTCATGAAATAATATATTGATCAATTGCTTCTATTCACTTCTAACCTTATAAGACCCATAACAGCTCTTACAACAGAGTTAATTTTCTATAGGTTCACAGTGAGATCATTTGTGATGACGGAGATTAATTACTGTGCACTGAATGACGGTGGTCTAAGATAACTTTGTCAAAGAAAACACCCAGCATGATTATAGTTTTCAGTTTTTTAAAGTAACTCCTAAAGGTATTTCATATATGTCATGTTGGGAGATTGATGTTTATAGGCTAACATTATAGCATCAGCATACTGACCTGTGACATGGATTCTTACTGGCTCGCTTTGCTGAGACTCTCCCACCTTGTTAGAAAATGAGCAGGAGTAGTTGCCCTCATCTCTATACAAGAAATATTGACTAAATTCCACCCTTCCTGTTGTACCATTCTCTTGAGCGATCTTCTCACTATTGAAATACAGAGAAACCCTTCAAAGAAGAAAAAAAATGAGAAAATGATTCAGTATTTAAACAAGTAGGTTATCTGTGCGACATATTCGCCAAGATAACCACCCTGGAAGAGGTTGAAGGGCTTATATATACCGTAACTGTGTGACAAAGAATATCCAGTAAACGAAAAGTTGTTTCTCTCAAGCTCTACTGATCTAGATGTAGATTCTGTGGAGAGCAGGGCATATCAACTGTTCTTCCAAATACTTTAGATCTAGATCTATTTAATGATGCCTTATTTCTTCACATGATCTTTATTCAAACAGCATCTGAATATTCTGAAATCTAGATCCAGTGAAGCCATACAGACCTAGATCTAGATCTAGATCTGTAGCGAGATCAAGTCTAGATCTGAATTATTTTGCTGTTGTTAACCAGTCTATGCTTAAATGTATTCAGATCTAAAACACCAGATTTACATCTCAAAAGTATTCACAAAATTCAAGCCAACAGACCTACACAGCTGGATGCAGCTGATAGGTTTTACCTACCATTCCAAGCCAAAATCTCGTTGATGGCTGGCGCTGCATTGTAACTCAAGTTGGTGAAGATGTTTCACCTCTGCCCAATAATTTGTTGTTAAAGATGGTCTGCCAGGAGGACTGACTGGAAATAGAAAATAATTCAGTAAAAGCCTTAACCCTTTGGTGCCTGCCATAGCTTTTAAAACAAACTGACGCCACAGTAACAATGCATCAATCCAATGTTGGTTTAGTCAACCTGCATTTATATAATGACATGCTCTGATGAGCCTATCACAGGTCTGAGCATGTTCAACTTCTATCACAAGATGTAAAACACTTACAAATAATGTATGTATCATTCATATTCTTATGAGGGAGAAATAATTGTGTTTCTGACTGTTCTGGATATATGGTGACAAATGCAACAAGCTCTGAGTTTTGACAAAATCAGAACTGGTTTCCTACAGGGTTTTAGCTTATTTGCACAGTGAACCAATTAACACTGAATAATATTGTTCATTATCAAGAATTTTAATTATTTCTTATGCAACATGTCATGACAAGATCACATACTAGACAACATCACACATAAGACAAAATCATAAACATGAAACAACATCACCTATATATAAGGACAGGATACATGAGACATGATCACATATAAGACAAGATCATATACATAAAACAAGATCACAAAAGATAGAATCATATACAAACTATCTCAGTCTCTTTAACCCAGAAAGTGATAATGGTAATTGCCCAGAGTGTCAAGGTTTCTATAATGATATCAATGGTCAGTCTAGGAAATGACGGTTTGCAGGTACAAATGGCATGATAAGAGTCCATGCTACAATACTTATACTGTCTGAAAAAGAATTCCATTGCACTGTATGATGAGCAGTTTGGCCCAGGACTGTTTCGTCCCTTTCTCCTAGTGGTGCACTTGGTTCACCCCCTCCACTAACCAAATTGGCTGTTGATTAAGTGCACCACAATGGGACAGCTTTGGGCTCCGCGACACTTTTAGAGTTAAGAAAGGGTGCAGGTCCTGAGAGAGATTTTTTGAATGCTTGAACTAAGGACTTTTTAATGCTTACAATTTGAATCCAGCTCAAATCAGAGGAAAAGGGTGGAACAAAATTTTCTTTTGTATCTGGTTGCCATGACAATGCTGCCATCTTGAATTCTGAGTTTTGAAAAATAGCTATTTTCAAAAGCCTAAGACTCATAGAGTATTCGATATAAACGTTTGGAATTTAGCAAAGTCACAAAATAGCTTGACATAAAAAATAATAATGCATTTGCTTTTTGGTTATATGCCATACAATGTTTGTCATAAATTATTGAAATGTGAGTTGACAGACCTATATATTTCTCAATTTTTCACCAAATATCCAACTTTCCTTTGTGAATATGATTAAAATTTAGAAAAACAGATGCTATGAATAATACATATTCAAAGTGTGAAGTTGGTTGAAAAACCTAAAAAGCCTTAGGTAAAAATGTGAAAAAAACATATATTTTGAGAAAATTGCAACTGAATTTTTCAGAACTTTTCTGTATAGTCTCGTAATAGCACCGTGAAGCAGATGTTTCTGGCCCCATCCAGTGTTTTTCTCATAGCAGAGTTAGAAGACTTTAAAGTGTCTAAAAATAGCAAAAACCCAATTTTGATATTTTGATACCAAAACCCCACTTTCAGGACCCGCCTTCCCTCTGAAAGCTATGACAGGATACCAGTGAGAACTCACAGAGCAGATGAAAAGCTAGACTTTCGGAGGTGCGAATTCTAATCCTGCCTGTCATGAATGATATAGCACAGGTGTAAGGACCCTCGTTAGCCTCGCTCAGATTGGGGATGGTATAGACTGGTACCCCAGTCCTCAAGTTATCATTGGACCTAGATAGAGATAAACAGTAGACTGTAATAACATTTAAGGTCTAGTGATACTTTTGGCTATAGGTCAATTTTTTACTCTGTTCATGCTCATGCACTTTGCCTTAGGCTACCCATACATAATAACAGAATTGTAATCATGTTGATGGGCCATTAAACCAGACAAAACAGCAATGGTAACAAAAATAAAAAAGACTACGATCAGGCGCTATCTTATAATCTTACTGAATTGAAACATAAATGCTGAATTTTTACTACTATTAACCCTAAAATCATTCTGTGAATGGGCAACCACTTTTGTCAAGTTTCCTTTTCTCATAAAAATGCATCACATTGTGTAACAGTGTTATTTAACAGAATGATGCAATTCTGTGAAAGTGTTTTCTGACAGAATGTAGTAATTCTGTGACAATATTCTTTGACAGAATGAAGCAATTCTGGTGACAGTGGTTTTTAATAGAATGAAGTCATTCTGTGACAATGTCCTTTAAAAGAATGAACAATTCTGGCAACAGTGGTTTTTAATAGCAAGAAGCAATTCTATACCAATGTTTTTAAATCAAATCAAGTAATTTTGTGACAGTGTTCTTTGATGGAATGAAGTAATTATGTGACAGTGTTCTTTAATCAAATGAAGTAATTCTGTGACAATGCTCTTTGATAAAATGAAACAATTCAGACAGTGTTCTTTAATAGAATGAAACAGTTCTGGCAACAGTGTTCTTTAATGGAATGAAGTAATTCTGTGAAATGTTTTTCAATAGAAAGAAGTAATTCTGTGGTCATGTTCTTTAATAGAATGAAGTAATTCTGTGATAATGTTCTCTAATAGAATGAAATAATTCTGTGACAGTGTTCTTGAATAGAATGAAGAAATTCTGTGACTGTGTCCTGTAATAAAATGAAGTAATTCTGTGACAGTGTTCTCTGATAGAATGAAGTAATTTTGTGACAGTGTTCAACGATAGAATGAAATAATTCTGTGACAGTGTTTTTTAATTGAATGAAGTAATTCTGTGACAGTGTCCTTTGATAGAATGAAATGATTCTGACAACATTTGTTGAATAGAATGAAACAATTCTTGTGCCTGTGTTCTTTAATAGAATGAAGTAACTATGTGAAATGTTCTTTAATAGGATGAAGCAATTCTTGCAAGAGTATTTTTTAACACAATGAAATAATTCTGTGACACTGTTCTTTAATAAAGTGAATTCTTTGACAGTGTTCTTCAACAGAATGAAGTAATCCTGTGACTATGTCCTATAACAGAATGATGTAATTTTGTGACAGTCCTCTCTCATAGAATGAAGTAATTCTGTGACACTGTTTTTTGTAGTAAAAATGTCAATCATGTACTCACAAAGACCATTCAAACTCCATGAATTGTTGCTGGAGTGAAGTGATACATCTCAGAGTGAGTGTTGTGCCCAGTGCAGGTAATTCCTCACTGACAGAAAGCTGGGGTCTTTCTGAAGAGTTATGTAGCATTTATTAAGAATGATTTACACTTCCAAAGTCTGGAGAAGCTTGTAGAACAAAATGGTTGTACTGTCCTGCGACATAAATAAATTCCACAACTTCACAATGAGATCATTTCAACTGACTGAGTATTGGTCTTAAGTAAAATTCGTTGCCAATCTTGTGAGGAGGCATATGATTACATTACACATACAAATCTGGATGAGACCAAAGTAGGTATGAGAAAAAGTTGTAATTACATTCACACAAAAAGGCCTACATACTTAAGTATGTAGTAGTGCTTGAGAATGAGACAAAGCTATCCATACACAGCCCTATAATAACATAATTATACATAAGATGATGTTAGGCTGAAAAAAAAAAAAGAAAAAAAGACAAAGTCTTACAGACACTTTTTTGTCAGATGGGTGACAAATTTTGTAAAACATCTACCTGCTGAAACCATTCCTAAAAGTGAATCAAATGAGTTACAATGGGATTTACAGAATTAAAAAATATGTACAGACAGATCCAGTAAGTTGGACAAAGGAGGGCATCAGGATTAGATCATAAACATGACAGAAAGATAGAATTTTGGATGAGGACATGAACATTTGGTTGCCAACATGAATAGCTTGCTTAGGTAAAATATTTTGCTGTTGTTAGCATGGTGAATCCTTTACTCTTTAATAAATTTACTCTTCTGCACAGGTTTCCAGTAGTGAGAGGATGTTGGGAGCTCAAGGCTACTTCTCTTTATGAGCAATGCATAATTGCATCACCTGAAAAAAATGGTGCCCCAAAATCAATTAAGCAAGATTTGTATGAGACCATCTCCTTATGCGCGGCTTAATGTCACACCGCGCATAAGGAGATGGTCTCATACAAATCTTACTTGGTTGATTTTGGAGCGCCATTTTTTTTTGGGCCATGCAACTATGCATCATGCATATGAAGAAGCACCCTAAGAGGTCATGATAGACAGCATTCAAGCTTTGGCAGTCAAGCTTTGGCAGGTGCAACAAGATGGCAGCTGCGAATCAGGCAATTTTTTTGTTATACCAAATTTAATAGCAGATCAGTCATCCAGTTTTATAGCATAGACCAATGTCATCTCTGCCAGTATGCGAAAACAGATTTATTCAAGTAGGCTAGGAACAGCATGTTGTGAGGAGAAATCATGTAAAGCAAAGACTGAAAAATTTCACCAACATATGAGATGGGCAGACAGAGGAAGAGGACTGTGAGGAAAGAGGGGTGGGAGTGTGTGAGGAAGTATAGCTAATCAAAACAGAAAAACATGAAAATGAGAAAGACAATGAGAGCAAAGCAGACATAGTCAAAGAGAAAGAGAAGGCAGAAATGAGGAGGAAGAAAGCAAGAAAATGAGGAAGAAACAGAGAAGGAGAAAATGAAAAGAAAATAACATGGAAGAGAGTGAGAGAAAGAAAGAAGCACAGGGAGGAATGAGGCAATCAGAGAGGCAGAAAGGGAAAAGAAGAGAGAAAGCAAGTGAGAGAAAACTAAAGGGATGACAAGAGGAGGGAAAAGAAAATGAATAAAAGGAAAAGTAAAAAAATGTAGGAAAATGAGAGAGATGAGAAAGACAGCGTCAGTGACAATGCAATACCATTGGGACAAGAAGAGCACAAGACAGAGTACATTGGAGGATTCTGGTATAGAACTACCATACTTCCTGTGGTGGAAGAACACAGTCTGGAAAGAGGTTGGTCTATAGAATGAAGAGTTAGCTCTCACCAGTAAAGATTAAAGGCACTGAATCACTTGGGTCAGACTGTCCAAATGCATTGGTCACTACACAGGTATAGTTACCAGTCATGTCAGTGGTGGTGCCCTCATCACTGTTGGAAAATAGAGACAAGAAAAACCGCAACACTTCTACTCATGAAAACATCTGAAACACATTCAATAAAAAGTCTGAAAAATTCACTGTAAAATGAAAATCTTGTTTCAATTTGATTGAAATTTGATAATTTTAATCATTTTCTGGTTGACATATTTGAAATAAAGTGCACTAAACTTTTTTTTGTCTTCTCTGCATTGTTTGTTTTATAGTTCATATACCTATTAAAGGGAGGTAGTCGGCTAACTGAAAAAAAAAAGGGAGGGTTCATGTAAAGAACTTGTGAAGAACATGCATTCTCCCTATTCTTTCTAAGCCACTGAGTTTGGGTCTCCAATTCACTTAGGTTTAGGTTCTGTCTACTTGTAGCTATCTAGTAATGCTGTTATATTTGGCTTTGTCAGTGACAGAATGACACCTCAAAAAAGTTTTCCCTTCAGCCTCACAATTGATCTGACCCCATCTTTTTTGCACACTTATAATGTTAATTTTTATTTCCAGGGCTGACATGACATCACTGGATAATCAGCCATTTTGTTTTTCAACTAGTTAAATAGATTTGTTCTGACCAAGTGAAAGGCTGGAAATCCCTGCGTCTATTTTTAGCAGGAGGTACAAACACTCCAAACTGTTCACAAGTTTGCTTCACTTTTTGGTTTGACCATGTTACGATGGAAAGGAAATATATGACTAAAACTCTTCGCTGTGGGCCTATTGAACCTAGATGCCTGTCAAATAATAGTAGTAGTAGTGACCTAGGAAAATGTGTGACATACTTGCGTGTTGGGTTTTTCCTGAAATCTTGTGTTCTACTATTGTTGTGGGTTTTCTTGGTGGAGTGGTAACACACACAAGTGATGTTCTATTTCTAGCAGGGGTACAAACACTCTACCAGGGATTTCCAGGTCTGTGCTCAGTCGGGTATGAACTATTACTTCCCTTTGCCAAGTACATGAAGCATAACACAAGCACTGTGATGAAGGACAAAAAAAAAAAAAATCACTTTTGCTCCTTTTATTTGAAACGTGAAGCAAAACATTATTCTAAAAAGTGTTTTGACGTAGAGTAAAAGTGAAAGTGCCGTAAAGTAAAAAAAAATCATTTTCACTACATGGTGAATTTTTCAGAATTATAATTCATGTACCTGGCAAATAAGGAGTAATTTGAGGTTGATGGTCAAATGGCTCATTAGACATAGCTGAGACAAAAGCGAATCGATGAAGACTGCTCTGTGTTGCAACTCACAAGGAGAAATAATCTCTATAGCTTGTCCGAAAGAGGGTTCCGTCTTTGAACAGCTGGTAGGTGTCAACGTCCCTGGATCCAGTGCTTAGTTGGCACTCCACAGTGAAATCTTCCTCCACATCTATCCCAGGGCCCTCAGGGTCTGGGCGCAAGAGAGGCTTTCCTGGCCTGCCAACTGGAGGGAGTGAAATGGATAAAAACTACCTCCTACCTGCTACCTACCTTCTTACCTAACTATTTACCTATCTATCTACCTACCTCTTATCTATCTACCTACCTGCCTACTATCTACCCCTACCTACATCCTTCCTATCCACCTACCTGCCTATTACCTACCTCTGCCTACCTATCTACATCCTTCCTATCCACCTACCTGCCTACTACCTACCTCCACCCACCTATGTACATCCTTCCTATCCACCTACCTGTCTATTACGAATCCCTACCTACCTATCTATATCCTTCCTATCCACCTACCTGCCTACCTACCTCCCTACCTATCTACCTACCTGCCTACCCACCTGTATACTTCCCTACTTATCTGCTTACCTATTACTTAGTTATCTATCTCCCTACCTGTCTATTATCTTATATATCAACATAGCTCCTGCCCATCTAGACTCTTGCTTACCTACCCAAATACCTGCTCCTAATCTACCTATCTACCCACCTACCTTCTCTCCTGCCACCTACTCATCTACTATCTACATAATAGCCAACCTTCCTAATTAGCTACTAAATATACCTATCTAGTTACCAGCCTGCTTACTTATCTATCTGTCAACCTATTTACCTGTGTAATTATTAGATTATTTTGCTTAACCCATTGACTGCCAGATTATTGTGCTTCACCCATTGACTGCCAGATTATTATGTTTGACCCCAAAACCTTCAGATATTTTGTATCACCAAAGAGATGAAATTACATTGTATATCTATGGCACTGGATCAAAGAAATCTTTAGAACTCTGTACACTTTATCATAATTCCACAAAACATCTTTTCCATCATAGTTTAATTACTTGCCACCTATTTAAGAAGGCTACCCCTTTTCCAAAAATTAAAAGATAGCTTTCTGCCAGTATTACTTCACTTCATTCTCTGGAAGCTGCATTTCATTTGCTATGGGATAAGAAGAGAGATAACAAAACTACTACAAGTAATGGATTTCCTTCTACAAAAGATTTCAAGAAAAAGGATATTGTCAAAATACTTTAGTTCTGACAAAGTCTTAATAGTGTTTTTTTTTCATCCAGAGTCCAATGACTCACAGCTGCTCATGATTTTGAAAAAGAGAAAACTATGTGATATCTAGACCAGCTGTTTGCTGCTTTTAATGATCTATCAGTCCCTGGTCTTACCAGAAAAGCTGAACTCATTACTAAGATCACTCTGAGAGTAGTTCGGCCCCAGGTACTGACAAGTGTAAGATCCACTGTCGGTGTTCCTCACGGGGTCAAAGGTCAACTCCTGCCCTGTGGCACCCTCTACATTGCCGTAGTTTTTCAGCCAACGGTAAGAGGTGACATTGGCTTCTGACGGGGGTTCACAGGTCAAGGTCAAGGACTGTCCTTCCTGGGGATCTTCTGAACTTGCAAAAATGGTTGGTCGATCTGTATGAAAATAAGTTGAAAAGCAAAATGTTCAATGAAAAAAAAGGTAAAAAGCAAAAAAGTAACAAAAAGACCCAAGCTGCATCTATCTGTCACATTTACCTTTGCGAAATCTAGAAAGCCAACAAGACATTGAAGCAAAATTCGACGTACACCACTCCTAGATATTTATGCAATCATGACACCAGATTATGGTACTTTACTATGATATACTTCCAGTTAGCTGAAAATGAGAAATGATGCATTTTTGCTATGCCCTTTCAACGCAGAAACAATATGTTGGTTTGTCACAGCCTTCTTTTCTAAATGTCACAGAACTCGGGAAGCAGTGAGTGGTAAAGATCAGGTAGGATATCTAAATAGATTTGGCCACTTTGAGAAACCAGAGACAAAATTTGGTAAAGCAATTTGATTACTTTTCTGGCATTAAAGAGCTACTGAAGACAGGACCAAATCATGCCCATTATGAAACAAAATGGGAAACAGACACGACAGGGGGACTCCCACTTGTAAAAAATTTAATGACAAGTTGAATTAAACAGCCTTCTTGAGACGGCCAAGTTCTGATACCATCTGAGTTTATAATCAATACGATCATACTAATCCCTTCGAAAACACAAGTCTTATGGCCAGCTTCTCAGAAATGTCCATGTAATCCAGACTTTTATTCAAACTGGACCCACAATTCTCAATGATGTAGAAATTAATTCCAGTCTTTCTTCTTCCCTTTTTTCTTGTCATTTTCAATTTGCATTTGTCTGGTACTTCTGTAGAATGAAATGATGTAACCCATTATTTTAGCTACAAACAGACACATATACAAAAGAATAAGCAAAATCAAATAAAACAATAACAATAACAATGAACAAATATCGTGAGAAAATCATCATATAGTTATGCGTTCTTCAGATATTCCAATAATTCACAAGAATCTGACAACTAGTGAGTACATTTAATTTCATTTGAGGCGCACTCAGCAATGTGTCTCTGTTTGTGTGTCATGCGGTTACGATGTATATAAGCCTTTCACCCTCCTTTGGGGTGGTCATCTCGGATTATGTGTCAAGGCCCAAGATAATGCCAATTTCCCGGTCTTTGTTATTCCCTTGTATGAATCAGTATGAATCCAGATAAAAAAAAATATACATTATCATCTTCTTCTTCTTCTTTTTAGAAAGTTTTCTGTACACTCACACAAATATCATTGTCATGTGAACTGGATGATGTCAGTCAGATGTGAAAGACAACTTCGTTGAGAAAACAAGATCGTTGTGTCCAGCCATATTACTTCTCTTTGCCAGACACAACAGGTATTGAACAAGCGGGAAAAAATTATTTTTGCGCTCTTTGTTCGAACCTTACATCATGCGATAAATTCTGAAAATTTCATGGTAAAAAGAACACGTTTTCGTATTACTGTAATAATTTTATCGTTACTTTTGTTTTTGTTTTTAGTCTTTCGAATGGCAAAAAGTAGCATGATTTTTTCTTCTTTATATTGCATGTTCTTTTGTCTGGCAAAAGAAAGTAATATAGCTGGCTAAAAACGATCTCCCACTAGATTTTACTGACCATAAAATCACAGAAAAATTCACTTTCAGTGCGAATCTCTCAGCATAGAAAGCTGAAGCTAAATGTTTTTGTTTTTTTTTCTTCCTTGAAATCAAGTGCATTTGTTTTCTTTTGTTTTGTTTTTTTTCCCACTAACACCAATAATTCTCTACATGAAAAATTTAACATCCGGTTCATTTTATTGGATAGCACATTTAGAAAGAATTGTAAGAGGACATTCTTGATGTTTAACCCACCTGCCTACGCGAGGTGCATGGTACGTAGGATGCAGTACTATGGGGTTTAATCCACTGTGTCTATGCAATCTCCAGACTGGCAACTATATTTTCTTTTGAAAATTCAAAACGTTTATGTTATTTTATGTTATGTTGCCTGCGTTATGTTATGTTATGCTGTATTATCTTATCTTACGGGCATCTTCAGAAACTCCTTTTAAACAGGAAAGCATTTTGTACTCACCCGATTGCTGTGAGCTTAAGCCCACCAGCGCCAGGACCGTAGTCATAAGACAACTCCACATGACCCTGGAAGACGACCGTTCTGCAAAACTAGACGCGGAACACGTCCAAGAAGAGCCTCAGAACTGAAACAGAGTGAGAAATAGAGAATGCCATGCACAACGGACAACAACAACAACAACAACAAACCACCCCAGCATTATTTCGAACATCACAGCGCTTCTGCTCTCCCC